>JADBJO010008422.1:55215-65215 GCA_016801955.1 Conus betulinus
AAATGTCAGCGCACTCTCGCCTATCTCTCTCTGGACACAAACATTCTTCTGGTTGTGCACTCTCTCTCCTCTCTCTCTCTCTCTCTCTGGACACAAACATTCTTCTGGTTGTGCACTCTCTCCTATCTCTCTCTGGCCACATTCTTCTGGTTGTACACTCTCTCCTCTCTCTCTGGACACAAACATTCTTCTGGTTGTGCACTCTCGCCTATCTCTCTCTGGACACAAACATTCTTCTGGTTGAGTGTCACCTTTCCTTTTCCGATTTCGTCACCGGTTCCTTTTCCATTCCAGGTATCAGTTCATTCAAACCACTATGCCCTATGCTCGCAGAACTTGCATAATTTACATCTGGTCAGCCCCGTCCACACACAGTCATTCTTGAGCATTCACACTTGGCTTCCTTCTTCAGAGTGAGCGAGTCAGTGTGTGTGGGTGTGTGTAAGTGCGCACGAGCGTGTGTGTGTGTGTGTGCGCACATGTGCATGTGTGCGTCTGAGTGTGCATGTGCATGGGTGTGCAGAAGTGTGAGGTGAACACTTGCATGTGTAGGCATTTTCTCAGTTTTGTCAACACACAGCCACAACCATTCCCTCCCTAGTAACAATCACGGCAATATATACATACACATGACCATACTTTCGAAATCTGCTAGTCACCTAATTATGTCAATCGCACACACCTACAGAAAAACCATTCCAAATTCCTAGCAAGTATATAACAGTATAAAAAATGCTGGTATAAATAAATAAATACAGATGTATAAATCAAGAAATTCATTAATTCCGTTTGTTCAAAACCAGCCTGCACAGCAGTTAAACTTAATAAATTCCGCTCCAGACCCCTTTCCTTTCCATTCATCTCTCCACACACTACTTTGGTACCTAAATGCATTCCAATTCAATCAAACTGTTATTGTCATTCCTTACATCACACTTCTGAACTTCACTTTCAGAGTAAATATCAATGAATTCCGACTCAAAATTAAAGCCATCCGCTTTTTCTTTTCCCCTAAGCACATTCATTCTCATTCCAAAATCATGCTGAACGCAGTTTAAGTCACTGATCATGAGAACTTTTACAATACTGGTAACTTAGCAAGATCTCATCATAATTTCTGAACTCCCTTGGAAACTTCATCTTTCTTGTCACACACACTCACACAGTTCATCACAGAAATGCATTCCTTTCAAGCCTCTTTTAAAAGAAATGGCTTGAATACTACTGTAGAAGTCTTGTGAGCTATTATGTGTCCAAGCGAGGACTGCACGAAGCTTACTACTTCCACACAAGAGCAGTTCAGCAGACCAGACTGAGAAACGACACAGTCCGAGTTTCTTCTTTGCAAGTCTGAAGCAGTCTCAAATGCGTAGCATATCTGCACCTGCGGATGGAACGGTTCTACTTCTATGTCTTGTTTATGGTTCCCCGCCGAGATCCACGCTCGTCAGCAGAGATATCGGTGATATTCACAGCATTCGCTTCTCCTCTCCTCCTCCTCCTCCCATCTGTCCTGACAAGATCATCTCTGCTGTGGACTTCAACATCACCCACCAGATGCCCCGTCGTTCACTTGCTCATCCCATGCAAAAGGCGAGTCTGCAGGAGTGCAAAACTGCAGAGAGGGCCAGAGGGACCGAGCTGAAGTAGCCGACATTTGCATGTGGGATCCAAATCTTTCCACAGAAAGGCTGAAAAAGGTCCGGACACATCCCCTCTCTTGAAAGAAAGGTCCCCAGGCCCTTTTTCTGCATCCTCTTGGGGCTTCCGCCCTCCATCTTCCACATCACCTCCTCAAGAACACAAATATGGGCAAATCTACATAGGGGACTGCTGCTGCTACTGCCATTTGGTTTGATGAAGGTTTGCTGAGATTCCTCCTATCCTGGAAAAAAATCTCTGCAAGGACTAGGTAAAGCTGGAAGGGGTCTCTTTACTGGTTGTCCGTTACCGTCGTCGCTGAGCTGCTGCCCACTCTGAAGATGGCGCGGCCTGTGATGCGACATTCACAGAAGTCGTCAAACACCTGCCTCATGTCTTCGATAGGGAACACTGCATAGCAGGGTGGGAACAACTGAAACACAAAATGGGTGGCACAAATAAATACAGGTTCTAGTACCTGGACATGGTCACACTGACCGAGATAATAAAAAAGCTAGTAAATAAACAGTCTGTCAGTTTAACAACCTCCATGTCTGCACACATAAAAAGACAGACAAATAGAAGGGAAAAAACAAACAAGAGAGAGAGACACAGAGAGAGAGAGAGAGAGAGAGAGAGAGAGAGAGAGAGAGAAATAAGGGAGAGTGGAGAGGCAGAGCAAGCGAGCTGAATGAACAGCAACAAGGGCAGCAGGGTAGAAAGTCTCTGCATGCACCGTCCATGACCAAAAATGTGCAGAGACAGTAATCAAGAAAGGAAACGACAAACTAATGAACTTTGAACTCTTTGCTCAGTATATCCTTCTTGTTTTTCTGTGACTTCTTGACACTCCCCTCACCCCAAATTCCCCCACTCTCCCTCCTCCCCCTCTCTCCCTCCTCCCCCACTCTCCCTCCTCTCCCCACTCTCCCTCCTTCCCACTCTCCCTCCTTCCCACTCTCCCTCCCTCTCCCCACTCTCCCTCCTCTCCCCACTCTCCCTCCTCCCCCCTCCTCCCCACTCTCCCTCTCCCCACTCTCCCTCCTCCCCACTCTCCCTCCTCCCCACTCTCCCTCCTCCCCACTCTCCCTAAAAACCCAAAAAATGAAATGATGTCAGAGGTTCCGTTAGACCGGCCGGCATATGCCGTTTTTTTACCGGTAAATATTTGCCTTGTACCGATAAAAATAAAAGTCACCCAGTACCATGTACCGGCAGAACAGCCTCTCTCTTGCATACACACTCTGTCTCAATGCCACCTGGTTATCGTCAGATGAGAGGATGGCCACGCAAGTGGTGGGAACTAAACAGGAAGTGTGGTGACGACAGCCACGCGTCATCACTCTTCCACCCTTGCCCCCTGCCTCTCCACCCTTTTTTTTTACCCGAGAGCTAAAAAATGGACTGCGCTCATTAATACAGCCAGTGTTTATGGGAACGGTTTGTTCCATTTCTGTCTGGGTGAACCAAGCATTTCACCCCCTCTCCCCTAGTTTTTTTCTACTTTGATATCTGCCCGTTTCGTGCACTGCAAAATGATTTGTGCTGTCATCGGTTTGTTGCATTAGTCCGTCCGTGTAGCCACTTGCAGTTGTTTTGCATGATTGACCCCAATACTTTGATTTTATTTTTCTATGCTGCATGATTAGGATGGTACCGGCTAGTGCTTGGCTTGTACCGGAAAATTTTTTTTCTTTGCCGGTACCAAATACCGGCAAATGCTGTAGTCTAACGGAAGCTCTGGATGTACGTAAACTCTTGTATCAATGACTTATAGATCAAATACATGTGTTTGTGATGTGTGTATCAAGTGCACAAGTCAAACAGCATCAGTCTTTTTCTGCCCATCATAACTTAAATGTGTTGGGTTTTACTCGCCTGCCATCCCTGCTCCCCCTGCTAAACCACCATCACCACCTCTCCCAAGTTACCCTGCGTCAGTTTATAATCACTCAAAGTAGACGTTGCATTTTTCAATACGACAGATTATAAATAGCAGTTGTTGTGCGTGCTCCCAAGTTACTAAATATAAGGTCTGTACAGGAGGGAAGCAAGTTATTTGCAAAAAAAATTTTTTTTGACTAAATGTCTTTATTCCGTCTTCTTTATAAGATGTACTCAACCACTCATCATAATGAGCATTTTTTCAAAGCTTCTTCTTTTCTGTTTTTTTTTTTTCTCTTTTATAAACAAACATTCTCTGTTCACCCCTTTTTAAGATTTACTACCACCAAACAATGATTCATTATAAGCAATTTTTCAAAGCTGGGTTTTTGGGGGGTTTTTTTTCTTTTTTCAACTAGTCTCTTTTTTTTACATACATAAATATGGTTGCAAGTCTCAACACTTACTTTTCCTTCGGACAGGAAGGTGACCAGTTCTTGCAGCTGGTTGAGTGTGCCCTTGGGGATGCCCACAATACTCTGCTGTTTGGCCGACAGGGCGCTCAGGGAAATGGACACCTCTGTGTTGGAGTTACCTCCCACAAGGATCAGTCCTTCCTGTCATGACAAGGCACAGGGGAAGACGGTGTTAGTTACCAGTCCAACTGAACACAATAAGACGTGGCATGTCAGCGTTCGATATGCCAGCTTACACAAGTACAACGTTTCTGCATTCATGCTGTTACAAGTCAAGATGACTGTGGAGGCCACATATTACAGAAGAATAAAAGAACTTATCAGTGAATGTTTTCACAGAACGCATAATGCTAACACACAGGCTGTCCGCTGCCTTCGATCAGGCTGTCCATTGCCTCTGCCTTGATTTACAATATGCTTAATAAATATCTTTCATCTATAGCCAGTCAAAATGAATCAGCGGTCCCAATGACAGAATCTTAAAACAGATCTACAGATGAAATCTTATGTCTGACCTTCAAACTGCTTTCAGAACAAGTAATTCATTCCTAAGGTCAAAGTCCCTCACCTTTAAGTTTCATGCTGATTTTGCGCAAGCCACAAAATACTGTCACTCTGCACATCCTATGATCCTGACTCATTATTCTGATCGTTATTCCTCTGGATAACCTCCCCTTACTGTTATTCCTCTGGATAACCTCCCCCTTCCCATCCCCTATCCATTTCCATCTTTTTACACTAAAAGTAATCAAACAATAATGACTCAAACGTATTTTCCAAGAATTGCAAGATTCCTTTTTCTTGTCATCTTTATGTTTCATCTCTCTCACTTCCCATCTCCCAACACTACCACACCAGAAAGAGAATGCAAAAACAAATGAAGAAAACAAGTTCTGACCATACTCACTCTGTTCAAAACCTTGAGTGACCTCTGCATTGTTCTGGGGTTTGCTGACGTAGTCGATGATGACATCCCCCCCCCCCGGCAGGCATCCAAGGTTCTCTCCACAATGTACTGTTCGTGGTCCTCTTCGTTCCAGTGGACAATGTCGTAACAGCCGTGGTCCTGGGCGGTCAGCAGCTTGTCGATGGAGTTGTCAGCCACAAAGAGCCGCACACTGTTGCTGAGAGAGCCAAGCAGGAGCTGAGCCAATCGAATCGTCCACAGCCCAAGACCACCTCCACCAACCACCAGCACGTTCACGCAGGCTGCAAAAAAACAAAGAAACACCACACATCAGCACTGCATTTCTCTTAAACTTTCATGGAAATTTTCTATTGATGGCAAACTTGCGACATGTCTCACAATGATCATGTGCATGGCTGTGTTTAGTGCATGCCTGAGAGTTTTATGTGTGGATTTGTGAATATGCTGCATGTGTGTGCGTATCTGCGTGACTATGCATCGCTAACATGAAAAACAAAGTCTTTCATCAAAACCTGTGTCTTAGTTTGGTTGATTACCATTTTGTCCAAGCTGCGACAGAAAACAAAAGTTTTTTTCAAAATCTGCGTCTTAGTTTGTTGAACACATTTCATCCAACCTGCAACTGGAAATTAAGTTTTTTTTTTCATTATATATGTCTCATTTGGTTGAATAGCATTTCATCCAAGCCATCACAGAAAACATTTTTTTTTTCTTAAATCTGTGATCTTAGTCGAACACCATTTCATTCAAGCTGCGACAGAACCAGATCCAGCCAGCCAGTACTCTCACATTTCACTCGCTGGAGTTTCTCCACATGGGGTTTCGCCGCCAGGACAGCCGCATATGCTGACAGAGCTCCTCCAGGCAGCATGGTCGCTACCTCCAGGGATATGTCCTGTGGGATCTGCATAAGCTGGCAGGTGTTGTCAATGGCCAGGTACTCCGCATAGCCGCTCTCTGCCAAGCTGTCGTCCGGGAACAAGATCACCTTGTCTCCTTGCTGTGTAAAGTTGCAGTTGGGCAGGTTGTGGCCAATCGCGTGAACTCTGCCAGCCACTTCCATACCTGCAAGCAGAGAGAGAAATAGACCGCTGGTTAAGTGTCTGATCATCTGTAGTCCTGATTTAGTGGGTCATACTCAAGATCTGGCCGTTATCTTTAATACAGAAAACCAAACTCCTTGGCAAAAATTATACAAAATACAACCTGACGAGTAATATACATATCGAAATTTTGTTGGAAAATCAAATATGTTCATTTTAAACAAGCAAGAAAATAAAAAAAATAAAAAACAAAATCTTTCCTACTCCATGACATTCAATCCAAAATCTCTCTCCACACATTTCTCAAATCTCTACTCAAATCTCTACACCTACCACTCCGGGAGGGAGTTTGCAAAAATAGGTGATGGGTGGTCGTCGTGTGTGTGTGTGTGTGTGTGTGTGTGTGTGTGTGTGTGTGTGTGTGTGTGTGCTACAGGACAGGAGGATACCAGGAAGGGGGAGCTCTCTTTCAAATAGAATCATGTTATCATTGTCCCATCATTAATTAAGGCCCCTTACCTGGAAATCGAGGTCGGATGCGTTTCCGCCTGATCTGTCCCTCAGCAAAGCAGGCACCAATATAATCAACCTGAAAAGGTAATTGACCACTGTCATTGCCATAGGGAAAGAAAAAGTCAATCCTAACAACTTTTCCAATCAATCAAGGTTTCTACTGAAGGTCAAAGACTTTTCTGTCTTCCACTTTGCAATCAACAGCCATGATGTCTGCTTTAAACTTTTAAGTAACACTATACAGCACAGTTTTTCTCCTCATACAAAGAATTATTTAGGAACTGAACACAGATGCTCTAATCACCTTCTGTAAAACATTAAGTCTTCTTCAAATGGAATCAATCTGAAAAGTCTCTTAATCTTGCCCTCCCTGTATCAGTCAGTCTTCTGAACTATAATCTCAAAGGCTCTTAATCTGACTCAATCAGTCTTACTCAGCCTTTCTTTAATTACAGCAGTTTGTGATAATAAACAACCAACAAGTTCCAATCAACCACAGCAAAACATGTCTCACTTGGAATTTGCAGCATTTTTTCTCAAGACAATAAATAGAACGCATTTGAGAGTCCTAACGAAAGATGTAGCTCATTTTACTTTTTTAGTTTGTAATCTTTTCTGAAGCAAACGGAAAACAAATCAGTAAAAGCTCGAGCTGCTGGACCGCGGGAAATAAAATGAATCGAATGAATGGGGATGAAAACAGAGGAGAAGGTGGGGAAGTTCATCATCTCCCACTGTTCCATACCTTGATCACCACTCCATCCTTGGGGGTGTCTGGAACGGTCAGGGAGGCTGAAGAACACAGCTCTGATAAAGGATGAGCCATGGCGGCTGAGCTGGGCTGGTGCATCACCTGCACCTCGGCGTTGTGGTTCAGTTCGTTGTCAAGCATGTCGACTGGTCTGCAAAACACGCAACACTTTCAATGCAAAATATACATACATGAATGAATAAATATAATCGATACAAAAATTTTTAAAAAAAACAAAACAACGGCAATCGAAAATTTAAATAATTCAAGATTTTTTTTAAAAACAATCTTGACTGCTGATGTTTGCACGTTCATTTCTGCTGTTCCATTCACTTTTGTTCAAATTCATCTATTTGTTAAATTTAGTGTGACTGTTTATGACTGTCAATGTGGTACACAATTAATGTTAAGTTCTAAAACTGTGCATCAGGCGGTGACCCAGCTAAGACTTGGATTGTTCATGACTGAAATTTGATGTCATTTCTTACAAAATGCCGTTTTTTTTTTTTTTTTTTTTAAATTATTCTTTTTACGTTGCACATGTCGCCTTTTTGTTTATAAACAGTATTATAATCCACCTTGTGGCACTATTTCATTGTACTGTGGATATGACGAAGATATTCAGAAAGCATAATTTATCCTTTGCTTCATTTTCACGGTCACTAACCGACTGTGAGCTAAGAGCTGAACTGCCGTTCCGTGGATGGAGGAATAGTGTGCGGAATTTCGCTTCTTACCAACGTCAGTTTCCCAGATTTGGGGCCAACCGCAAAACAAAAGTCAGGTCAGTGGTGCTTGGGTTCATGGTCAGGACTTGTCAGAACCCAGTCAAATTATGCAAAGCGTCAAAGGTCATTACGTCAGCCAATGAAATCACGTCCTTCGCACGACGCTGCCACCAAGGTCGTAGGCATCTTGAAAACGAGATGGGGGAAGTTGCAAAGACGGGCATGAAACTATCTCTACTAGAAAAGATATAGCTCCACAGCGTTTTGTTCTGCATTGCTGTTTATTTCTGTTTATACTGCACTATACAGAAAACCAGCTGCCTGCAGGCCATAATTCAACAATGCGACGATAGTCCATGCCGGCGCCCATAGACGTCCTTCACCTTGCGTGACTAGTTCATGATCAGCTGGTGAAAAGCATCTGTCTTAAAAGACCATGGTAAAATCTCGGTCACCTTTACGCTGGAAAAATCGTGAGCTTCGACTTTTTTTCTCTGGGAGTAACCCAGCCAAGTCTCCAATGGGCAATGAAACAATACGGAGTTTTGTTCTAAATTATCAAATGTATTCGATCGATCTGTGATGGCTCATTTACAGCTTTAACATGCTTAGCTAAATTGCTCTGGACCTTATCAATATAAATACCATCTTGAGAACAAAACATAGGTCTGCATTTAACCCATCCTTTACTTGGATGTTCTCTCTGACGCTGGCTGCCGATCTGCTTAAGCTTTACGGTAAATTTATATCAAGAAATATTCCAGTTCTTAAATTCAGCATGAACCAATTGTCCTCTCGGAGAATCTCTCTTAAGAGTGCACGTGTGCGTGCATGGTTTAGATAAAACATGTTGTCTACTTAAAAGAAAACAGAATAACAAAGCAAGCAAAGAAACAAAAACTGTGGTTCTTGAAAGCCCAGAAATGTCAGTATGCCTATTGTTTTCTATCATTCTCTTTTAAACACTTACGGTACGGTTAAGGTATAGCCCATGGATGCCGGCTAACTTTACGCCTGAATCGTGGTCATTTTACTGAGATTGCCATCGATTAAAGGTACAGACTTACTAACCATAAAAATGAAAGAAGGCTGGACACAGAATAGACCTAGTTCAACTAATCGCCTGGTGAAGCCTTTCAAGTATTATTTACAACATGGTCGTTGTGTCTAACTCGTTCCTGGGCGTTACTTGATTTTCTAGATCACAATCCACAAAGCGTCAGAATAATCACGCAGAATGTCGATTCGATGATTGTGCTCGTCTCCAGGATGAAAATACCGAAAAACATCAACACGATTGTTAATCGATAATTATCTTGACCTGTACACATGGTTATGGTAGCTATCACATTCGTAACTTGAAATAAAAATCCAAAGAAAAGAAAACTGGGGAAAAAAACTCCAACTCACTTTGTCTGAATTGATAGAACTATCTCCAAATGAAGACAGAATAGAATCCACAGTTCGTAGTTTCACACTTCTCCGTAACGTTCTCCGTTGAAGCGCTGTTGCGTTATGAAGCAGGCGGGGAGAGCGGCAACCTTTTCTTTCAGAAAATCGGGGAGTCACTCTATGAGCACGTGGACACCAGCGAATAAACAAGGCACTCAACACTTGCCGAGGTCAAGGTTGGTGTCGGGGTGGGAAAGGAGACTGAAAACGAAAAAAATCATACTCTCAGAATATATTCAAGGGCTGCGATCTGCAACATCTTCTTCAGTTGCAACATCATTTTTGTTTATCATTGTAATATGTCTGTTCATATAAACACGCTGCAGGTGGAGAAAGATACATTTGAGACACTGTTTACGTACAAGTATTCAAATATCCTTTCGAACCCAATTCAATGTCCTCTGGACTGGGACGAGCGTGGCGGCTGACTGCTGACCGATAAGCATGGGCCTGTTGCCATGCCGTTCAAGTTGGGGAGGGGGGCAGGGAAGAAGGGGCGGAGGTACGACCTTCATGCCAACGCAATACGGGCGCGTCAGTCAACTATTTACCCCCACCGACTTCATAACAAAGAACTGATCATA
>JADBJO010008422.1:80215-85215 GCA_016801955.1 Conus betulinus
ATTGTAGAGCACGAAGAGAGAGAGAGAGAGAGAGAGAGAGAGAGAGAGAGAGAGAGAGAGCAAAACACACAGACATACACACTGTCTCTCTCTCTCTCTCAGACACACACACACACACACACACACACACACACACACACCACACACACACACACACACTCTCTCTCTCTCTCACACACACACACACACACACACACCAGCCCGAACCACAAGCCCGAACACGTGACGGACGCGTGCACGATGTCTGCAGCGCTTGCATCAATGCTTACTCTACACACAGCAGCGCGCGGCGTGTGCCGAAACACAATGGCGCATCAAGGACCCTGGCAGCACTCCGATCAAGGCCACGTACACCAGCGTACAACACCTCGACACACCGCCGGCCCCGGCGCAGACAGGCATACATTAACCAACAAAAGAAAAAGCGTTCAGTTACACAACGCGCGAGAATGGATGGCAAATCAGGCTTCTCAGCCCAACTGCAGATGATGAAGTCCTTTAGGGTTTTGACCAATCGCGAGACCGTTGACAAAAAGGTCGGCCGAACGAGTAGAGCCCGGATGTCAAGGTAACCGAGCCTACGTCGATTCATGTAAACTTAAAAGAAAAATAATTTACTCATCCACCAAACGAAAGAGACAAACAAATACCAAGAAAAAAAAAGACGATGCGTTTTGACCTTTATGGTCTTTTTCAGGTAAGACAAACAACATTCAAGACAATGAAAACGAAGAAACCAACAACATTCAAGACAATGAAAACGAAGAACGAACAATCATTCGTCTTTTCAAACTGGGCGCAATATGGATGTGGAAGGTTTAATTTGAGAGGGGGTTATCGTTCAACTCGCCCAAGCGGGTATGCGCGCGCGCGCGCGAGCACATACACACACACACACACACATACACATACACATGTGACAAGTCACTGGACAGCCCCATCCCGATCGGTCCCAAACACTCCTGTACAAATTGGACAAATACAAACACACACACACCCCGGTCTATCCCCCCCCCCCCCCCCCCCCCCCGACTCTCCCCTCCCAGTAAAGTTGATGTGTGAAAGTACACTTAACTTGTGTCAGTTCTTCTTTGTTGTTCAATCAATGTTGAATGTTTGACCTTCCTTTTAATTCTGTCTCTCGGAGGTACAGGTGCTTTATGTGTACAAGCCAAAGGAAAATTATTCCTGAGCCTTTCTTGAGTAGTTTTAACAGTCGGTAGAGAACTGAAAAATTTCTTTTGATGACTAGTACCGGAAAGTTGCTCCTTCATAACTAGTAAGAGAGAGGATGGAGGTGAAATTTCAACATAACTCTAATAGAGAAAATAGGCTGGAGGACAACAGTGACCCACTCCCAACTCTCGTCTCAACACACACACACACACACACGTTTTTCGTACCACCTCCAATGGGCTGTTGGGCATATTCACACGAAGGATGGACTGATGCTGAACTGCAAGAAGAATTCACGTACATAAAACCCCTAGTCTTTTTTTTTTTTTTTTTTTTTGAGTGGTATACCTAATGGCCCAAGTGTGAAGTTTGAGACGATCTGCGTTACTGATAGATAGACGAAACGCCATAGAAATTTGTAGTTCAGCACAGACAGTTGAGCTAGCCAGCTTGTTTGAGAGGAAAAAGGGGTGGAGGGTCAAGAGAAGAGGCTGTGGGGAGGGGGGGGGGGGGGGGCAGGCAGGGATGTGTGTGTGTCAAGAGATGACTTCACCCCCAATCTTTTCGGGATTACCCTGGGCCTGAATGTACCTGACGATCCTGTTATTGTCTACGTCCAAATGGGGACTGAGTGATGAGATCGCTGGGAATGCACAGGCTGACTGACCATTGGACACACGCAAAGAAAACGCTCGTCCGGAAACGAACGAATAAAAAGTTCCTCAGTTTCACGTGGTCGCGTTCTCTCTCTCTCTCTCTCTCTCTCTCTGTCTGTCTGTCTGTCTGTCTGTCTCTCTCTCTCTCTCTCTCTCTCTCCTCTCTCTCTCTCTCTGTCTGTGTGTGCACGTGTGTGAGAGTGTGTTTTTCTCTCTGTCTCTCTTTCTCTATTCTCTCTCTCTCTCTCTCTCTCTCTCTCTCTCTCTCTCTCTCTCTTTCTTTGTGTGGTGTGTGTGTGTGTGTGTGTGTGTGTGTGTGTGTGTGTGTGTGTGCATGAGAAAGTGCATGTGTGTGTGTGTGTGTGTGTGTGTGAACGTGTAATCACGTGTGCAACATATGTGTGTGTGTGTACGTGCTTGCGCGCGGGCGGTCCCCAAAGAACCGGGCTGTGTGTCACGGCTACAAACAGAGCCAACACTTGTACTCCCTGTGACATAATTGGTAACCTGAACTTGTGACAACTAGAAGCACGCTCGCGACTGTACGGGAAAGGAAAAGAAAAGAAGTTGCAGTGTGCCCCACTCGTCGTAATTACCGATTTTTGTGCCCCCCCTCCTCTCTCTCTCTCTCTCTTTCTCTCTCACCGCCGAAGGCCGGTATCGCTGTTGATTCTAGATGACAATGACCTCATTCTAAAATGGGACTACAGGCGGACCACACACATTACTCACAGAGAACGAAAGAGACTGGCCGACATAACCGCGATCTGAATGATAACGCTACACGGATTCTCGTTTGTTGTACTGTCTCAAATTCGTTTCATTCAGTTATGCATTATGATTATTGTGTGTTGTTCTTTTGGTGGTCATTACTTCCGCTGAAAGTGTTTATGGTTGTTTCGTTTGTCTAACATTTCGCACGTGCGCGCGTGTGCTCTCTCTCTCTCTCTCTC
This sequence comes from Conus betulinus, assembly GCA_016801955.1. NCBI lineage: Eukaryota > Metazoa > Mollusca > Gastropoda > Neogastropoda > Conidae > Conus > Conus betulinus. The sequence continues at coordinate 83,001 of JADBJO010008422.1, forward strand.
TCTCTCTCTCACACACACACACACACACACACACACACACACACATGCACACACCACACATTCACACACATACATACACACACACACACGCACGTACGCACGCACATACACACACACGTACGTATGCACACACACACACACACACACACACACACACACACACACACACACACACACACACCATACGTGTACGCACGTACACAAATACACACGTGCACGCGCACGAACACGTACACACACACACACACACACACACACACACACACACACACACACACACACACACACACACACGTACACACACACACACACACACACACGTAACTCAAATGATTCTCTCGAAATCTGGAGGAACTATATAGAATGTGGCTCAAAGACGAACTCATTACACTTGGGTCTGAGGATTGGCCGGATCAAAAGACGGATCCAGGAATATCCTCCCCACCCCCACCCCCCCACCCCACCTCCGCCCCTCCTCCTACTCCCCCACTCCCCCTCTCCTTTTTTTTTTTTTTTTTACTTTTTTTTTACATTGCGAGATAGGACATTTTTTGGACTGTTCTCAAGAAACCATGCATGGATCTCAACGACACGAAAACTTTCAGGTCTACTGGATGTACAGATATCTGCGAACTTGGTGCGGATCCATATTACAACATCTGGATCCGGTGAGATAATGACATCCATACGTGAGGAGGCGAAAGGGGGGGAGGAGGAAGAGCGAGGAGGGGAATATATTCAAGCAGTCACCGCAGCGTCGCAAGCGAAGCAAGGAATCTACAGTGAAGCCAGTGCTGCTGAGGCAATCAGAACACGGTGAGGTGAGAACAGTGTGGACGTATCTGTGATAGGGTCTGGAGACATATCAAAGAGATAACGCAATGGATTCGGGCCGGTAGCGTGTGACTGACGTTGTTTATGCGGCAAAAAAAAGTTCCCGTAGTCTATAGACCGTAGAAGTGATATTTTTTAGGGGGGGTTTCACAGGGCCTCCGGCACGGCAGGATGGAAAACGGAGCCCATCCTTCTCATTCCTCCTCTTGCAGCCTTCTCTGAACTGAATCAGGTACCCAGGGTGGACAGAGATGGTGTTTAAATATGTATTTAATAAAAACGAGCCCTCGTGTGGTTCGAACCCTCGACCTTCGTCTCCGCAGGCAGACGCTCGAACCATTTAACTACGGATCTCTCTTTGAAGGGGATCATTCGTCTTTTGTTGAAGTCTGAACTCTCCCAATAGCCCTCGCAACTTTTTTTTTTCACGTCATTCAAAAGCTCTTTCTGACTAAAAAAAAAAAAAAAAAAAAAAAAAAAGGCAGTGAGAAACGTCAGTGTTGAGTTTCGACTGCAAAGAGACTGTTGTCAGACTATTTCTTCTTCTTCTTCTTCGTGTATGTATACAGATCAGAGTTCCATTCCTTGAAAATTATTGATAGGCTGGCCGACCGTGAGGGGCCATGCATGGCACGGCTGTAGGTCGTGGTTACGGGTAAGGTCAGAGGTCAGGGAATGACTCGGCAGGGCGGGTTTGGATCGACGGAAGTCGCGCAGTGCCTGAAAAAAAAAAAAGAAAGAAAAATAGTAAAATGATTAAAAAAAAAAAAAAAAGGCAAATAAGAAGATTTCGGCCTTGCGTTTGGGATTCATGAATTAGTTCAGCGCTAAATGTGAACAAGAACAGTCGGAATGTGCGTTACTTGTCGACTGCTTGCGTTTTCCTGTATGATTGGTGGGGGCACAGATGGTTTGGAGGAGGGGGGGGGGGGGGGGGGGGGGTGGATTGTATCACAGCTCAGAATCAGATAGGAGAGACCTCAAGGTCTGGACTTTGCACTGAATTTCAAAGACAGGTCATCCTCTGATTTATGCCGCAGTGATGCAGCTTACAACGTAACAGAGAATACACTAAAGTTAGGGCTTAATCTGCAACTGTGGACTGCGACCGAAGCTATGTGTAAGAGGAAAAATAAAGAGTAAAATGATCTGCTTAATCTGTGTCTGTGGATTGCGACCGAAGCTACATGTAAGAGAGAAACAAAGAGCAAATGATCTGCTTAATCTGTATCTGTGGATGGCGACCGAAGCTATGTGTAAGAGGGAAATAAAGAATAAATGATCTGCTTAATCTGTATCTGTGGATGGCGACCGAAGCTATGTGTAAGAGGGAAACAAAGAATAAAATGATCTGCTTAATCTGTATCTGTGGATGGCGACC
>JADBJO010008422.1:92715-96334 GCA_016801955.1 Conus betulinus
CTCCAATACTCCAAACTAACAACGAAACAAGGAGGGTTAGTACTGCACTATATATTCAAGAAAAGGTTGAATATTTTGAAATAGAGCCACCCTTTTCAAAGAATGTTAAAAACATTAATGCATGTGCAGCAAAACTGAAACTCAACGAATTACTTACATTAAACGTTGTTTCCATTTATTTGCCAAAAGGTCCTGACAACGAAAACACAGAATGGCTTTCGCGCTATACCGGACCAGCATGAAAATGGTTAATAGCAGGTGATTTTAACTCACATGCCCCGTTTTGGGATAATGAATGCGAAATAGTAACACACAATCGTTTCGTTGGAAATATAGTAGACTCTTCAATGAGTCTGTTAAATGACGGCAGTGTAAACAAATACCTGATATTTCACACCATCGAGCAACAGCAATTGATTTAACACTTATATATCTCCTGCCATAGCTCCAAGCTGTGAGTTGTCTACCTTCAAAGATCCTCTTGGTAGTGATCATTTACCAATAATTATTACTATTAAGGGTAAACAATCCGTTCAAAACTGCGCTAAAGATAAGATCCCAAAATATAATTATAATAAAGCTGTTTGGGATAAATTTGAAAAGATACTCTCTACTTACAATTGTGAAGAGATAATGGCTGATAACATTGACACAAGCTACGCGAATTTTGTTGATATTGTTTTACATGCAGCTGATCTCTCAATACCAAGGTGCAATTCTGATGCATCAAACAAATATGCAGGGAATGTATGGTGGAATGCTACTTGTGAAGAAGCAAGAAAAAAAAGATGCAGGCCTATAAAATATATTTAAAAGATAAGAAAGATCCTGACAAAAATTGCTGAAAAGAACAGAGCAAAAAATCATAGTAACAGAGTAATCGAAAAAGTCAGGAGCAATATTGGTCAAATTTCTGTGAAAATGAAATACATGACCACAAAGATCTTCAGAAAACATGGAAAAAAATAAAAGACATGAAAACGGAATTATTAGTCTTCCTGAAATATCCCATAACATTAGAAAATAATGAGTTTCCTTCAAATTTTGAAAAGGCTGAAGCGTTTGCAAATATGTTTGCAAAAAATAGCAATAGAGAGGGCCTGACAGAAAAGCAAAAGATATACAGAGAGAAAATGGAGGATAAGGAAACGCATGAAAAAAGTCCCAATAATAGTCACTATACACATGCTCCCCTTACATTTCAAGAATTAAAGGATGCAATTCTCTCTATTGGTTTCGAAAAGAAAGTCAGTGGGACCAGATGCGATTTCCAATGAAATGATAAGCATTTGCCAGCTAATTTCACAATGTTTCTGAACTTATTTTTTCAGAAATGTTGGTCTGAAGGGCTTGAAAACCATTTTTGTGGAAAAAATCAATTGTACCCCTATCCCTAAAGAGGGCAAGTCAAAATCAGACAAAAATAACTACAGGCCAATTGCTCTCACTTCACATGTGGGAAAACTTATGGAAAGAATTATTCTAAAAAGACTTGAACATCATTGTGAAAAAAATGGTGTAATACCAATACAACAGACGGGCTTTAGAAAGGGTAGATCTACAGTTGACCATCTTGTAAAAATTACAACACAGGTTAAACATCAGTTTGCACGTAGAAAAAAATGTGCTTGCCACGTTTTTTTGACATTAGAAAGGCATATGACCAAGTCTGGCATAAAAACTTCTGAATAAATTGAAGTTAATTGGTCTCTCGGGATGTATGTACAATTACTAAAAACCTTTTTAACTGATAGAACAATACAGACGAAGGTAGGAAATGTATATTCTAATGAAAAGACATATCCAGATGGGAATCCCGCAAGGAGCTGTGATAGCTCCTATCCTGTTTAATATTTTGATCCATGATCTTCCTAAATCATTATCAAAAACTGTTGAACTAGTACAATATGCGGATGATATCTGCATATGGATGAAAGTTACTTTAAAACGTCACACACCAGTTAGAATCAATCAACTATATTAAAAAGTTATATCAAAATGAACTAGATAAAATTAGTAAGTACATGACTGAAAATGGATTGGCCCTTCAGCAGCTGAAAATCGCATATGGTTCTGTTCAATACTGGCTATGATCCTGATCCTTTGCCCTCATTTCAAATAGATGGATTGTGCCTTGAATATAAAAAAAGTTGTAAAATTTTAGGAGTAAATTTAACTTCTAAATTGAGCTGGAATTATCACATACAAACAATTCTAACAAAAGGTAAGAAAACATTAAACTTCTTGAAAATGGTGAGTCAACAATCTGGGGTAAAGACAGTAAAGTATTACACACATTTAGCTACTGCGCTTGTACGATCAAAACTATCCTATGCCCAGGAGACATTTTTTTTCAGCCCCAAAATATTTAATTAAAAAGTTGTTGCAGAGTATCGATAGTAAAGCTTACAAGATAGCTCTTGGTGTCCCGGTTCATGCATCAACTTTAAAAACTTATATGGAGATCGGAATATTACCTTTTGAAGAAAATATGAAACTTGCATCTGCAAAATATATTTTAAGAAGTCAGTCATACACTACAAAATCTTAATACCAGTGAAACTGAATTAAATCAGAAATAAATTTTCCTAAACGGGCTCAAAAAAAAAATTGATTCTCTAAAATCGATAGCCTCATACACATCTGACTTATTTACAAAAGCAGGCACTGCACCTCAAAACGTAGCTCCTCGGGTGTCTTTTAGCACTATCCCGGAATGGGAACTTAGTAGAGCAAATTATGACATAGACTATACAAGTTTAAGAAAAAGTGATGGACCCTTGTTGCCAACGAATGTTAAGTCACATATAAATGAAACTTATATAAATCACCTTAAAATCTATACAGATGGTTCTGTACTAGACAAATCATTTGTCTGGTTCAGCATTCATAATTCCATCCTTAAAAATAGAGAAAGGTTACCACCTTGGAAAGAATATTTCCATATTTACTGCGGAATTTGTTGCCATTATTATGGCATTAAACTTTCTTCTTGATTTTCGATTTCCTGTATTTCAAATACTACTTTGTGTTGATTCAAAATCAGTCCTACAAGCTCTAAAATTTTCGAACGAACACAAGTGTGAGAGCAGAACTTATATCAGAAGTGTACACACTTAATTCATTTTTTTTGCATTTACGTGGTTCTTATGTCGATTTTTGTGGGTTCCATCTCACTGTGGATTACCTGCGAATGAAAGGGTAGACCATTATTAGCCAAAAAGGCTGCTATCACTGAAACTGATTTAACAAAGATATGCATTCCTTTATCCTTACATGAGAGTTATAGTCTTTTAAAAGACGCAGCCTGGAACTCTATTTCAAAGAAGGAAAAGGCACCAAAAACAAAAAGGGGATATTATTTAACAAGATATCAGCAAATAAAACAGGTATGAAGAATCTCTACCAAGAGAGGATTTTAAAAAGTTTGATTTTTTAAAACCAAATTCTGTAAACATGTGACTTGTATTTGTGGCCAGCAAATCACTCCGTTCCATCTACTATTTTTTGTGCGATAGAATGAAACCCTATTTACCTGCTTGGTTGTTGAACACTGAACCGTCGATGTCAGTCTTTGAAGACATCATCTCTGACGAATCGAACATTTTTTAAGTTGTTC
>JADBJO010008423.1:0-10000 GCA_016801955.1 Conus betulinus
CTACTGCCGACGCCTTTTCACAGTCCTTTTTTTTTTTTTTTCCCTGACTGGATACCATGAAACTACTGATACACCTTTTCACAGTCCTTTCCCCCCCTGAACATGGATACCATGAAACTACTGCCTACGCCTTTTCACAGTCCTTTCCCCCCTGAACATGGATACCTTGAAACTATTGATACGCCTTTTCACAGTCTTTCCCCCCCTGAACATGGATACCATGAAACTACTGCCTACGCCTTTTCACAGTCCTTTTCCCCCCCTGAACATGGATACCATGAAACTACTGCCTACGCCTTTTCACAATTTTTTTTAATGAACATGGATACTATGAAAATGCTGCCACAACTTTTTACAACTTTTCCCCCCTAAACATATACCACAAAGCTACTGCCTACGCCTTTTTACAACTTTTTCTCCCTGAACATCGATATCATGAAGGTACTGCCTACTCTTTGTTACAACTTTTTTTCCCTGAACATGAAGATCATAGTGGTATTGCCTACGCCTTTTTACACCCCCCCCCCTCCTGAGCACAGATACCATGAAACTACAGCCTACCCCTTTTTACAACTTTTATTTCCTGAACATAGATACTATGAAACTACTGTCTGCACCTTATTACAACCCCCCCCTCTCCCACCACCATAAACATGGATACAGAAAAACTATTGCCTACCTTTTTACAATCTTTTTCTGAACATGGATACAATGAAACTACTACTTACGTTTTTTTACAACCTTTTCCCCTGAACAAAGATACCATGAAACTACTGCCTATGCCTTTTTACAACTTTTTTTCCCCTGAACATCGATACCATGAAGGCACTGCCTACGCCTTTTTACAACTTTTTTTCTCTGAACATGAATATCATAATGGTACTGCCTACGCCCCCCTCTCCCCTCACCCCCCCCCCCCCCATGAAGACAGATAGCATAAAACTACTACCTACGTTTTTTTTTGTTTTTTTGCACCCTTTTCCCCTGAACATGGATACGACGAAACGTTTCTCCCTGAAAATAAATACCATAAAAGCTACTGCCTACGCCTTTCTGTAATGTTAACCCTGAACATGGATACCATGAAGGTACTGCCCTGCCTACGCTTTTTACAACTTTTTTTTTCTCCTGAACATGGATACCATAAAGCTATTGTCTACACCTTATCACAACTTTTTTTTTTTGTCATGCACATGGATACAATGAAGCTACTGCCGACGCCTTTTACAACCTTTTCCCCTAAACACAGATACCAGTAAACCACTGCCTATGATTTTTTACACTTTTCCCCTGAACATGGATACCAGGAAACTGTTGACTACGCCTTTTTACAACTTTTTTTTCATGAACATGGATACCATAAAACTGCTGCCTACGTCTTTTTACTACCCCCCCCACCCCCCTCCTCCCCCTCCCCGAACATGGATGCCACGAAATTACTGCCTACGCCTTTTGAAAACTTTTTTTTTCATGAATATGGATACCATAAAACTACTGCGACATGTGTTTTACAACTCCCCCCCCCCCGCCCCCCAGCTGAACACGGATGCAGTCAAGCTTCTGTCTACGAATAATTATAACTTCCCCCTGAACATGGATACTGTAAAGATACCGCTTACTCATTGTTACAACTTTTTTTTTTTCCCCTGAACATGGATGCCGTAAAATTGCTGTCTACGAATTCTTATAAATTTTCCCCTGAACATGGATACTGTAAAGCTACTGCCCACTCATTTTTACAGTCCCCCCCCCCCCCCCCCCCCACTTAATATAGATACTGTAAAGCCACTGACTACAAACTGTTACCATTTTTTTTTGTCTGAGCATTGGTACTGTTAAGCTACCGTCCACGAATTATTAACTGTTTACGAAGAACAATACTCCCATGGAATATAGTAATTTTCTATCGATGTAAATGATGATGTTTTGTACTTTCCATGTCCTGCTGAAAAAAAATGAAAACAAACACACATGGGAAGTAGCTCTGTCAGTCTGTAGCTACTATTTCTTTCACAAGCCAGAAGGAAAAAAAACAACAACATAACGGCGGATTCAGATCTTGTTTCATCCTTGGCAGAGGTCTGCGTTTTACCAAGCTACAAAGCACCACGAGTAACGGAAATGTGTTTGCGGTTGGTCGTTATGATCGCTACTTTGCCAGGTGTTGTCAGCAGAACAGAAAAGGTACATTGCTGGGTTGTTTTTTGTTGTGGGTGCTTGCTGATAATGCAGCTGTCTTATTTTATTCCTGCAGAAACAGACTTCCTAAGGTTGATAAGAACAATGTTGTGTAAGACTGTGCGTGCCAGTGTTCCCATGTTCCTTTTTTTTTTTTCTCTTTTGTTTCTTTCTATATGCGTGTGCGCGTCTGTCTGTCTGTCTGTCTGTCTGTCTGTCAATCCCTCTTTTGTCTGTCCGTCTGTCTGTCTGTCTCTCTCTCTGTCGCTCGCTCGCTCTTGCCTTCTACCCCCCCCCCCCCCTCTCTCTCTCTCCTTCGTTCTCGTTTTCCCTTCATTCTGTCTGTTCTCCTCCTTCTTCTTCTCTTGTTTCCACTTTTCTCTCAGATTTCCCACCACCCCCTCACTCTCTCATTCTCTCTCCTACCCCTCTCTCTCTCATTCTCTCCTCACCCCCACCCCCTCCCCATCTCTCTCTCTCTCTTATTCTTTATCAACCAGCCTTTCCCCTCCTCACCTCTTAGATCTCTCCCCTTTTCTCTCAGTCTCTGGTTGGCTGTTCTCCTTTCTTCTCCCTCCCTCCCTCCCCCCCCCCCCCCTCCCCCTCCCCCTCGCCGCTCTCTCTCTCTCTCTCTTTCTCTCTCTCTCTCTGTCTTTCTCTCCCCCCCCCCCTCCCGCCTCTCTCTCTGTCACTCTCAAACCGTCTCCAGCCTCTCTTCTCACCGGAGCCACCATCAGCAGAAGTGCCCCCGCTACCGTCAGCTGGAGTGCCCCCGCCACCGTCAGCTGGAGTGCCCCCGCTACCGTCAGCTGGAGTGCCCCCGCTACCGTCAGCTGGAGTGCCCCCGCTACCGTCAGCTGGAGTGCCCCCGCTACCGTCAGCTGGAGTGCCCCCGCCACCGTCAGCTGGAGTGCCCCCGTCAGCGTCGCCATTAGCAGCAGGTCCACAGGTAGCAGCCTGCTCAACGACCAAGCGGTCGAAAGATGGATGGAAAAGGGTGGATGGGTTGACCTTCGGGCTGGGTGGGCGGGTGGGTGGGCGGGTGGATGAGTAAGTGGATGGACGGGGGGGGGGGGGGGGGGGGGGGATAGGTGAATGGATGCGTGGGTGGGTGTTGGACGGGAGGGGAAAGGCGCCCGCGAGTGGGTGGATAGGTGAGGGGGGATAGGAGGGATGGGGTGTGTGTGTGTGTGTGTGTGTGTGTGTGTGTGTGTGTGTGTGTGTGTGTGTGTGTGTGTGTGTGTGTGCATGAATGGATGGGTGGGTAGGAGAACGGGTGGATGGGGGAGGAAATGGATGGATGAATGGACGGGTGGTTGGATGGATGGGAGTGAGAGTGCGTGGATGAGTGGATGGATAGATGCATGGATAAGAGGGTGGGTACGCTGATGGATGGACGGGGTTGGGTGTATGGCATGGGACGGGATGGTGGATAGATGGATAAATGGATGCATGGGTTGACGGTTGGGTGTCAGGGTCGATTGGTGAGTGAATGGATGGATAGTCAGCTGGGTCAATGGGTAGGTGGATGGATTGATGGCTGGTTGGGTGGACTGGCGGCAGTAGAGATGACTGGGGTGAGTGATGGTATGGACGGATGAACAGATGAACGGACAGATGTATGCATGGAGGGGTGAGCGCATGGTTGGATGGACGGATGACTGGGTGGGGGTGAATGGATGGATGGAAAGGCGTGAGGCTGGCGGGATGATGGGAAAGATGTACGGATGGGTGTGAATGGACTGATGGGTGGACAAGAAGGCTGATGGTGTAAGGGTGATTGTGTAAGTGACTGGATGGATGGGAAGGGATGGATTGATGCAGGGTTAATGGGTGAGGTGGGTACATCGAAGGGTGCATGGATAAAAATTGGAAAGGTGAATGAATGGTTAGGTGGGTGGATGAATGTGTAGGTGAATTAACTAATGTGTGGTTGAATGGGTGGGGACTGGAGTAGGTGGACGGGCATGGGGATGGATGGACGGATGGATTGCTGTATGGATGGATGGTGGGTGTGTGGATGGGCGTGTGGGTGCGGGGAGGGGTTAGTGAATTGACAGACGCATGAGTGGCGTATGGATAGATGGGTGTATGAGTAGATGGATCGTAGGATGGATGAATGGGTGAGAGTCTGGACTGTAAGGCGCATGGGTGGATGAAGGGACTGATGAGTATGCGAGTGGTTGATGGACAGATGTGGTGGTAGATCAGTGTGTTGACGGAGAGATACATGGGTAGGGATCAATACATGGGTGGGTGTGTGGGTGGAAGACCTTGTGGATGGATGGGTGCATGCAAGCATGGCTGGGTGGGTCGGTGGGTGGAATGGATGGAATCAGTGAACGGGAGGATCCATCAATTAATCAATCAATGAATTCATCCGCTAATCAGTCTGCCAGCCCATCCAGAAAATAAAAGGCAACCAAATGAACGGAACGGACCGACGACTTGTCGACCCTGAAGAACGTCAACAGGAAAGACTTCATAAGCGTGACAAAAAAACATGAGAGAAGAGAGTACACTTACAGGCACACGAACACGCCCACCCACCCATCCATCCCTCAGACACACACACACACACACACACACACACACACACACACACACACACACACACGTACACACAGAGACACAGACAGACAGACAGACAGACAGACACACACACACACACACACACACACACGCACACAACACACACTCACTTACTTACTCATTCATACACACATAAGCATACACAAACACGCACGCGCGCGCAGACACGCATGCGTGCACATACACATACACAAACGCACACATAAAAAAGGTGCGTGCACGCACACACAAACAAACAAGGATGCATGCACATGAAAAGACACACACACACACACACACACACACACACACACACACACACACACACACACAAACGCACGCACGCACGCACGCACGCACGCACGCACACACACACACACTGTGACGAGAGTTGTGGGTGGGTAGGTGTGTCCTCTACTGGTATGACTTAAAAACGTTTTCTCGATTAGAGTTATATTAAATTTTCACCTCCACCCTCTCTCTCACTAGTTATGGAAGGAGCAACTTTCCGGTACCGGTCATAGAAAGAAACGGGGGGGGGGGGAGGGGGGGGGGGGGAGGGGGGCACAGAGAGCAGGGGGAGAGGTGGGGGGGGGGAGGTGTTGAAGGGTAAGGCTCCAGACTGAAAATTGAGGTAGACCAGTAATCTTTATAGCCTGTTACGGACGGTGTGGTGGCACGTGTGTTAATGCCTGACTCTCATTTTTAAAAAGTTTGGATGCGTGTACTGATTACTCTCTTCACACACCCACACCATATGAACATGGACGGCCAGGCAACACACAAACTAAGTTTCTCATTCTTTTGTATGCTGCCTGAACCCTCAGGACATTACAAACACATATCGCCATAAATCACCAATATAAACCAGCAGGCACAACATCAAACACACGCCACCACACAGCGCGCATATCAACCTATCCCATCAGCAAAAGTATGCAATAAACCCAATCCGCTGACACGAAATTTGGCGGTACAACCACAGCAAATAACTATGTATAAACATGCAAGAGATTTCAACAGCCTTCGCTTCCAGCGGAGGCTTTAACAGTTGCTCTCAGTGACAACATTCACAAAAGCTGCCACAGCAAATTAATATTTTCCTGCCACACACCTCGCTGCCCAGACAGCAGTGTCCTAACAGACACAGTTCACACTTTTGGCTGCGCCAAGCCCAAGTCACAGTCTGTAGTACCAACCAGGGTACTCTCACGGCAAGCAGAGCTGCTACAGGGATACAGTCCCAAGTGGTGTCCCACAGGGCACACCTACACAGAGGAAAACCCTCAAACTCCGTGGGTCGGGTATACAACATACGTCGGACTACCAACTTCTCGGTCTCTGCCTCTCCACGCCAGCATGACGGAGAATCCTGAGGCCCTTTACAATGCAATTAACACTACTGACCTGGCGGGTCAGCCTCTCCATGCCAGCAAGACAGAGACAGTGGCTGGGGCATGAACTACACCCCACGCCTGATGGCAATCAGTTCCTGCCAAGCCGGACTCAGGGGCTTCACCTACACCTGGGGAATTGATTACCATCGAAACCAAGCTAGGAATCTCTCATCGGCCCCGTGGGGATGCTTCTAGGCTGGCAAATCTACAGAGACTAAAGCAAATCCTCGCTCACCTGACTGACAACAAAACGCGGGTAAGTAGCTGTCAGTCAATCGTCTATTGCTCGCATACGTGTCCCAAATGAACAGGTAAACTTGCGCCTTCTCAAAACTGTCTCCAGAAACAATATGGGACCCGACAAAAATGGTCCCTTACATTGCTGTTTCTAAGAGAAAGAGAGAGACAAAGGGAGAAACAGTTTAATGAATAGGCCTTAGGCCCATGTCACTTAGGCTCATGGGAGTGAGAGGGAGAGGGAGAGGGAGAGAGAGAGGGGGGAGGGGGGGATGGTTGTAGAGGATGGTGGCTGGCAATTGTCACGTCACACACACACACACACACACACACACACACACACACACACACACACACACACACACACACCACACACACACACACGCACACGCACATGCACACACACACACACACACACACCAAGCACACACACATACACCCCTCTGTAAGTCAGATTTTCTTTTTGTTACAATATCTACTTAGCAGCATCAAGGAAGACAAAAATGATATGGCATCCAAAGCTCATCGTGAATCTGCGGTTAAATTCAAGGGGATGAACAGGAACTAAAACCGAAAAAAAACCTATATAACAAGAACAAAAACAACAACAACAACAACACAACAACAACAACAACAATCAAACGAAACGAAACGACTCGAAATGAAACAATACGAAACGAAAACGAAACGAAACGACACGAATCGAAGCGAAATGGAACGAAACAAAACGAAACGAAACGAATCAAAACGAAACATCTCACTCGCACGCTTGGGGGTCAGCAGTGACCGCATCTTGAGAGCACAGCTTCAAAGTGCAGTGAAAGCCACTGTGTCGTAGTCGCCCACGAAACGAAAGGCTTTGAGGGAATGATCATTTTTTTCACGCCCGTGTCGGTTTCCAGTTGCTCGGGGTAGTCTCGAAACAACATCTCGCTTCCGGTACTCCCGCAACTGTATGTTCGGAAATGTTCTTGTCGTCATCATTCTTGTCGGTGTTGTTGCTGTTGTTGGTGTTGATGGTGGTGGTGGTGATGGTGGGTTTTGGTGTTGTGTTTTTTGTTTCTTAGGAGATAGGGTGAAGAGAAGGGGGGGGGGGGGTATAGAGAGGGCTGGGGGTTGGGGTGGTGGTGGAGGGAGGTGGACAGGAGGGAGTGATGGGGGGCTGACGGAGGGGGTCATCGTTGTTGCTGGGTTGTTGTCGTAGCCGTCGTCCTCGTCAACGTTGTTGTCGTCGTTGTTGTCAGCAAAAATGTAGTTGTCACCATCATCGTCATTTCAAAGAAAAGAATGTAGAATCTATAGAGATGGGTATTACCACACAAACATGTGTGATAAAATTCATACATACATACATGCATCACACACACACACACACACACACACACACACACACACACACACACACACACACACGAGCATCCCCCACACACCCACACCCACGCACACACACACACACACACACACACACACACACACACACACACACAAACACACTCACACACACTAGCTCATAAACTAACATACATATCAATTACTTTAATGCACTAACTTGTCAAATCAACAACTATGCACAGTAGTCCAGACTGCAGGCGCATCGATAAAAGCTATCTCTCTCTCTCTCTCTCTCTCTCTCTCTCTCTCTCTCTCCTTCTTTCCGTCTCTATCTTTCTTTCTAGTCCCCCTCTTTTTCCCTCTGTCCCCACGTCCTTCTTTCTCTCTCTGGCTAGCTCCAATTCCTTGTCTGTCGGTGCTTTTGTCAGCTTTAGACATCTAACACTATTTAAAGCACAGTTTGGAAGTCAGCATCTGTCAGTTTCAATGCTGGTTCATGAGGTGATTCCGCCTTGACCAGACACGCCTAGACCCAATCATGACAGACATGCTCAAGTATTTTGCGATTTGTTTACATATACATACATACAGACAGACATACGTACATACATATGTACATACATACATACATACATACATATACATACATGTACACGAAAAACACAATCACTCAGGAAATGCATTCTGATACAAACATACAGAGAAACATACTTAGTCATATACGAGACTCTCTGCACTCTTAAGAAACAAGTCTACGCACTTGCATGAGAGAAGAATGAAAAAAACAACCACCATTGTTTACAACGCAGTCACTAATGTACGAAAGAGTATGATCGACTGTGTGACTTAGTACTGATTGTACAAGAACGTAATAACTGAGAGATTCGTGATTGTACATGAACGTAAGAAGTGAGAGAGACGTGACTGCATATGGACGTAGTACATGAGAGAGACGTTATTGTATATGAACGTAATAAGTGAGAGAGACGTTATTGTATATGAACGTAATAAGTGAGAGAGACGTTATTGTATATGAACGTAATAAGTGAGAGAGACGTTATTGTATATGAACGTAATAAGTGAGAGACGTTATTGTATATGAATGTAATAAGTGAGAGAGACGTTATTGTATATGAACGTAATAAGTGAGACAGACGTTACTGTATATGAATGTAATAAGTGAGAGAGACGTTATTGTACATGAATGTAATAAGTGAGAGAGACGTTATTGTATATGAACGTAAAGAGAGACGTATATGAATGTAATAAGTAGAGAGAGACGTTATTGTATATGAATGTAATAAGTGAGAGAGACGTTATTGTATATGAACGTAATAAGTGAGAGAGACGTTATTGTATATGAACGTAATAAGTGAGAGAGACGTTATTGTATATGAATGTAATAAGTGAGAGAGACGTTATTGTATATGAATGTAATAAGTGAGAGAGACGTTATTGTATACGAACGTAATAAGTGAGTGAGAGAGACGTCATTGTATATGAACGTAATAAGTGAGAGAGACGTTATTGTATATGAACATAAGTAAGAGAGACGTTATTGTATATGAACGTAATAAGTGAGAGAGACATCATTGTATATGAACGTAATAAGTAAGAGAGACGTCATTGTATATGAACGTAATAAGTAAGAGAGACGTCATTGTATATGAACGTCATAAGTAAGAGAGACGTCATTGTATATGAACGTCATAAGTGAAAAAGACGTGTTACTGCATATGAACGTAATAAGTGAGGCAGACGTTATTCTATATGAAGGTAATGAGTGAGAGAGACGTTATTGTGTATGAACGTAATGAGTGAGAGAGACGTTATTGTATATGAACGTAACAGGTGAGAGATGTGATTGTGTTTGAACGTAAGTGACTGTGTTTGAACGTAAGAAGTGAGACAGACGTTACTGTATATGAACGTAATGAGTGAGAGATGTGATTGTGTTTGAACGTAATAAGTGAGAGAGATGTGACTGCATATGAACGGAAAAGGTGAGAGAGACGAAGAGAGAGAACTTCCAGAAGTCCGAAACTCACTCATCAACGAGGAACGTGATCTTATTGTCAGGATTCTCTACATCTGGCACTGGCTGTCCGTTGGTGGCAAAGCAGTCTGTGACCTTGAACTCCACTATGGAACTCCCTGTCACCTCGCCGCCTGCCATATAACAATTATGGTAATCACACGAACGTTCACCACCACCACGACCACCTCCACCACCACCACTGCTAACTTCACCACCACTACGGCTACCATTACGACGACGACGACCA
>JADBJO010008423.1:15000-17500 GCA_016801955.1 Conus betulinus
CCTGGTTCTGAGGGTAGAATTTCGATTCGGAATCAGGCTCGTTTCGAGGCGACAGAAGACTTGCTCGACACGCTTGTGTGTGGGTCCCATGTTTTTTTTGTTTTTTTTTTGTGTGTGGGGCAGTTTCTTTTTGTCAACCCTGTCGTCACAGAATGATGATGATTCGTCTCAAAATTTCGGGTGTGCACATGAAAATGGACGACTTCCGTTACTCCCATCATGCACACGATCTGTAAGCGCTGAGTCTCGCAGAAAAGGAGGTTGCATGTGATGTGTACTTTGATTTCAGTTTTGTAATTCTATGTTGAAGATAATCCCGATTCACTACACTAGCTCAGATATGAATGTGCGCTTCTATTCTGCGTGACAGAAAAGAAGAAGAAACGGAGGCATGAGGAGGAGGAGGAGGAGGAGGAGGAGGAGGAGGAAGATAAAGAAACCGAGGATAGGAAGAGAGAGAGAAAGAAGAGAAGGAAGAGGAAAAAGGGGGAAGAAGAAGAAGAAGAAGAAGAAGAAGAAGAGAGAAGAAGAAGAAAAATAGGACGAGGACATAGAGAAGAAAGGAGAATGAAGACAAGAAGACATAAAAAGGTAAAAAAAAGAAAGAAAGAAAAAGTATAAGAAAGACAAACAAACAAAACAAACAAACAAACAAAAAAAAGTAAACGGAACAAACACACAACACAAACAAAACAACAAATACAAACAACAAACAAAAAGAGAAAAAGAAAAAAAAAGAAAGAAAAGGAAACGAGAAGAGTGCCTACATCTTCATCATATTCTGTCGCCGCTTGGCAGACGCCAGAGGCATCACTTGCAGGCACGTGGTCTTGGACTAGGTAGTAACCTGCCAGTGAGGGCTGGTTCCCTTGCACCGTCTGCACATAGTCGTACTCGGCCAAGTTTGGTGGATCATCCTGCACAAAGCCATGCAAAAGTTTTTGGTACATCATCATCATCATCATCATCATCATCATCATCATCATCTTTCTCATTCATCTCTCCTCCTCCTCCTCCTCCTTCTCTTCCTCCTCCCCCCTCCTCCCCCTCTTTCTCCTCCTCTCAATACCATCCTTTTGGTGTATGATGATGATGATGATGATAATGACACCATGACTCCACCACCCCACCCCCCAACCCTTCTTCTCCTCTTCTTCTTCTTCTTCTTCGTCGCGTCGTCGTTGTTCGTCGTCGTCGTCGTCGTAATCGTCGTCGTTGACGTCTTCTTCTTCTTGGAGGTGATAGTGGTGGTAGTGGTAAAGGTAATGTTGCTGTTGTTGCTGCTACTCTTCTTCTTCTTCTTCTTCTTTGTCGTTGTCGTCTTCTTCTTCTTCTTCTTCTTCTTCTTCTTCTTCTTCTAGGAGGGGTGGTGGTGGTGGTAGTGGTAATGGTAATCTTGTTATTGCTGTTGCTCTTTCTTCTTCTTCTCTTCTTCTTCTTCTTCTTTTCCTTCTCCTCCCTCTTCTTGTTTTTCTTCTTTCTTCTTCTTCTCCTCCTCCTCCTCCTCCTGCCCCTCCTCCTTCTCTTCTTCTTCTGTGTTGTTGTTGTTTTTCTTGTTCTTCTTGTTCTTGTTCTTGTTCCTGTTCTTCTTCTGCTTCTCCTCCTCCTTCTCCCTTTTCTCCCTCTTTTTCTCTTCCTCCTCCTCCTCTTCCAGCACCATTACCACCAGAAGCAGCAGCCCCCCCCCCACCCACTACCACCAGCAGCACCACCACCACTACCACCTCCACCACCACCACCACCTTCTTCTCTTCCTCTTCCTCCTCCTCCTTCTTACTCTTCCACGATCAGTCAGACAGACAGCAGGGCCCCCTCCATCTGAACAGAACCCCCGTTTCCTTCCTCGAGAGTCCCAGTGCCCCAAAAACTCCTGGCATGATAATGACCATCCTAAACATAGCAGTCACATAGCGCCTTGCCAAACGTTCTAGGCGCTGACAAGCCACACTCTCGTGTACACAACGAGCGGCCTGCCTGGGTAGTGCCGACTGAAGAACTGCCTGCCTGCGCTTCATTCAGTCGTTTTCCCGTGTCATCCTGCCAATATCGTTCCCCCCCCCCCCCCCCCCCCCTTACGTCCTCCATTCTTTCAATTTCTCACGCAAGGTATATGCTTTATGTGACGTGTCATCCATACCAACGGCCAAACTGGCCTCCTATTTCCGAAAGTTGGTGATGGGATTTTACGTGTGAGCAAGATGTTATGCATGCGTTCACATACGGAACCTCGGTTTATTGTCTCATTCGAAGGACTATTTGGAAATGGAATCAGAACCACACTAGCTCCGAGGGGGAAAAAAATCCCTCTGTACCGAAACGGCCCGGCGGAGATTCGAACCCGCAACCCCAGGATCACCAAGATCACGAGTCCGGCGCTCTACCAACTGAGCTATTCCGGCCCCCGTTCGGGCAAAAATGCGAAATACCCAGCAGGGCCTTATACCAGGGTATATACCGGGAGATTTACGTCCACACAGGAGAGAACGGAAGAGGCGAAGGG
>JADBJO010008423.1:22500-25000 GCA_016801955.1 Conus betulinus
AGAGAGAGGGAGGGAGGGAGAGAGAGAGAGAGAGAGGGGGGGGTGGGAGAGAAAGAGAGAGAGAGAGAGAGAGAGAGACAGAATTGCTTAGATTACTGAGAAAGAGAGAGAGAGAGAGAGAGAGAGAGAGAGAGAGAGAGAGAGAGAGAGAGAGAGAGATTACTTCGAGCGTTTTCACACTTGGTGCCATAAGTGTCTTTATTGCAGTAGCAGTTCGAGTCCGTAAGGCAGACAGCGTCGTTTTCACACTGATTTTCTTCACAGTTCGCTGACCCTGTAACAAAGCAGCAAGGTTTGTCTCACAAAGCAAAATGCTGTGTCACAAATAAAGCAGTAGGTCTTGTGTCTCAGCCTGACAAGTTTTGTACCGGCCAACGCAAATAGTTTCTATTTTTGTTGTTGTTGTTGTTTTTGTCCCACAGAATGTTACTAGTGACAAATACATGATAACAGGTTTTGCTTATCAAACATGAAAGTTAATGGACCATCAAAGTAGAAGCTTTTGTCCTGTCAATCAGCACGTTTTGTTACAGATAAAACAGAAGGTTTTGTGTCACAAAACAAGTTCTATAAGATTTCCAGCTCAGCCAGAAGTTTGCCGAACAATAATAATAATAATGAATACTTCTATAGCGCCTATTCTCGGCTAGAGACCAAACTCTAAGCGCTTTACAACCCACACTCGTTTACACAACGGGCTTCCTACTGGGTAGTGCCGACTGAAGAGCTGCCAGCTGGCGCTTCATTCAGTCGTTTCCCATGTCATCCAGTCAATATCGTTCCACATCGTTCACTCAATTTCCTTAATTCCTTCATTCTTTCCATTTCTCACGCAGGATGCATGCTATGTGTAACGTGTCATCCATACCAACGGCCAAACTGGCCTACTCTTCCGAAAGTTGGTGATGGGATTTTACGTGTGTGCAAGATGTTATGCGTGCGTTCACAAACGGAACCTCGGTTTATAGTCTCATTCGAAGGACTGTATGGGAAATGGAGTCAGAACCAATGTTAACTCCGAGGGAAAAAATCCCCCTGTACCGAAACGGCCCGGCTGAGATTCGAACCCGCAACCCCAGGATCACCAAGATTACGAGTCCGGCGCTCTACCAACTGAGCTATTCCGGCTCCCTGAAGAAAGAAAGATCTTTAACAAACAACGCAGCAGCTTTTGTGTCACAAATCAAAAACTTCTTGTACGAACAAAGCAGCCTGCTTTTGTCTCGCATACGAGTTCTGAAACAAAGCAATATGGTTTGTATTACACAAAGGCGCAGTCGTTAACAGGAGTAGCACATCAGTGTGTTTTGTCTCATAAAATCGACAAGGACTAGTTGCAAAGTGAGACAACTGCGGCGGAAATCTAAACAAATCTTAAATAAATGTTAGCGAACCACAAAAACAAAAAAACAAACAAACAAACAAACAAAAAACAAACAAAAAAAAAAAAAAAGTGGACAAACGAATCATCAGACAAAACAAGATCGTTTCGACCTCTTAGGTCTTCTTCAGGCAAGATACAAAACAATTCGGACAACGAAAATGAACGAGCAATCACTTCTCTTCAATCATTCAGCATTGCTCGTTCATTTTCGTTGTCCTAATTGTTTTGTATCTTGCCTGAGGAAGACCTATGAGGTCGAAACGCGATGTGTTTTGCCTTGTGATTCGTTTGTCCTTTTTTTTTTTTTTTTGCGGTTCGCTAAACATTTATTTCAGATTCGACAAGGTCTGCAGCAACAAACAAAAACAAAAAAAACAAACAAACAAACAAACAAAAACAACAGAAGAAAGCCGCACACTTGGTATGTCTGAAACCGTCAAGTTCCGTCACAAACGAAGCAGTGGCTTTTGTTTCATGAAGACCAGGTTGTCAAAAAAAAAACAAAACAAAACAAAACAAAAAAATAAAACAAACAAACAAACAAACAAAACAAAAAAAAATAGCAGATTTCGTTTCACAAATGGAGAAAAAGCAGCAAAAAACAAACAAACAAACAAACAAAACAAAAAAACCAAGCAAACAAAACAGCGAAACAAGTTTTCTAACGCTGTTCCCAACAGAACCAAGGCGATCCTTCCGCCCCCCCCCCCCCCCCCCCCTCCCACTCCTTCTTTCACCCACTTCCCCTTCCCCTTCCAATTCATTTTACCATTTACCCCAAGTACAAGCGCCACTACTATAATAAACGCAATCCTCCTCTCCTCCTCCTCCTCTCCTCCTCTTCTTCTTCTTTCTTCTTCTTTTTCTTCTCTTCTTCTTCTTCTTCTTCTTCTTTGTAATCGTCATCATCGTCGTAGACATAGACGCATTGTCGTCGTAGTCGTCGTTGTCACCACCAAACACCACCACCACCACCACCACCACCACCCCCACCATCGTCGCGTTGTCATCACCATTATCATTGTCATCATCATCATCATCATCATCATCATCATCATCATCATCATGATTATCATCGTCTTTTTATCATCATCAACATCATTATGATTATCATCG
>JADBJO010008423.1:27500-32500 GCA_016801955.1 Conus betulinus
GCGTGAGTGAGCTCTCCCTCCGGAGGGCGCCACCACCACGTCCGTCCAACGACAGCCCCCATGGACTCGCCGATACCGGTGACCCCGACGGAACCAAACCAAGGCCACAGACGCGGAGAGGACATCGAAACTGAGGTCGCCATGAGAGCAGGGCATGAAGGGCCACAGAATTTGAGACTTTTTTTTTTATGCTGATCGATGAGAATGAGGATGATTATGATGATGCTACGGATTTCCATCTCGGTCTGAGACTACATGACAGGGCTGTACTCTACGCTTCCTTTCATAATATATCCCGGCGTCAACCAGGCCCGAGAGATACAGACACCTGCAGTGTTGGTCAGGAAATTTGAGCAACACTCTCAGAAACGCATCCATTAAGTGGATGAAACTCGACTGTGTGGTCCCAGTCTCCCAACTGAGTCCGCAGCAAACTCAACTCTGGGTATGAGCCGGTCGGGGCAGAAAAAACCCGCATGACTTCTGATGGGATTCGAACCCACGACCTCCCAGCCGAGAGGCCGCGACGCTAACCACTTCACCACGGCGGCTGGTCCAAAGCATTATCTTTTTAAAGCATGAAGAAGTTATTGACGACAGGATTCAGGTGATGGAACAACTGACCTTGCGGGAAGAGGCGGGTGTGTCGGACAGGGATGAGTCGGGTAGAAATAGGTCAGGTAGAGATGTGATGGGTAGGAATGTGTTGTGTAGAGATGTGTTGGGTTGGAATGTGTGGGTAGATATGTGCTGGGTAGGATGTGTTGGGTAGGAATGTGTTACGTAGACATGTGTTGTGCTGAGATGTGTTGGGTAGGATGTGTTGGGTAGAGATGTGTTGGATAGGGATGTGTTGGGTAGGGATGTGTTGGGTAGAGATGTATTGGGTTGATATGTGTTGGGTAGGGATGTGTTGCGTAGAGATGTGTTGGATAGAGATGTGATGGGTAGGAATGTGTTAGGTAGGAATGTGTTGGGTAGGGATGTGTTGGGTAGGGATGTGTTGGGTAGAGATATGTGGGTAGGAATGTGTTGGGTAGGAATGTGTTGGGTAGGGATGTGTTGGGTAGAGATATGTTGGGTAGGAATGTGTTGGGTGGGGATGTGTTGGGTAGAGATGTGTTGGGTAGGGATGAGTCGGGTAGGAATGTGTTCGGTAGAGATGTGCTGGGTAGAGATGTGTTAGGCAGAGATGTGTTATGCAGAGATGTGTTGGGTAGGGATGTGTTGGGTAGGGACGTGTTGCGTAGAGATGTGATGGGTAGGAATGAGTTGGGTGTGGATGTGTCGGGGATGGTAGGATGTGTCTGTTAAGTAAGAATGTGTCCGGTAGGGAACTGCTGTTGGCGATAGAGCCTCAGCTTAGAACTTCACCCTGTGTGTCTCGCTGTGAGAGGCTGGTGGTCTTGTACTGCGCGCTGTGTTGCACGCGGAAAGTCAAAACTGTCAAACGAAAAGAAAAGTGGAACCGAAGACGAATAAACCCATCGCACTGTCCTCTTTCAATTTCATTTCCACCCTCCTACATTCATTCATTTATTCATCTATCTGCCCATGACAATGGTGGTAGAGGGAATAGTGATTGCGATGATCCTCGTGAGTCTCGTTCTTTGTGATGGTTGTCCCTCTCCCCCTTTCCCCAGCTCATTTCACCACCATCCCTACCCTTCCCACTCTTTCTTTTTCCACCCTTTCCACCTTTCACCCCTCCCTCCTATCCCCCCTCCCCACCCCTTTTTCTCCACGCCATCCTACAATGTCCCCTCAACCCCCCCATCCCTCACTGAACTCTTTTCCAGTGAACTCTTTTCCAGTGAACTCTTTTTCCAGTGAACTCTGTTCAGTCCACGACCCACAGAATTCTGTGCTGTTTTGTTGGTCAGTTTGATCAGTAGTGTTGCTTGAAAAAAGTTTGTAATAAACCGAAATATTGCACTTAATCCATGGGTGTTGTAGGGCTTCAACTTTTTAAAAAATCTTCCCAATAAATGGTAATACCATCAGGAAAGAAAACTGGTCTCACGTACCTGCAACCCAGGCAGGGATGACAGAGAGAGAGCCACAGCTAGCAGCAGCAGCGGCAGCAGACTTGTGAGGGATGCCATGGCGCTGGCTTTCGAATCCTCTGCTGCCTACACACTTTGAATCTGGACAGAAAATGACAATGACCAAACAAGATGCAAAGGATATAAACGTACTCCCAGCAAGTAGTACAAAAAAAAAGAGAGAAAAAAGGTGTGTATAAATCAGTCACTATAGCACTTTCTCCCCTTTTGGTGGTAGAAATTTTGTATGTAAAAAAAAAAACACATGCTGCTCTCCCCGGCGGGCAATTGAACCCAGGTCGCTCGCGCGACTGGCGGGGGAACTATTCACTGTACTACCGAGGAGCTTACAGAGTTTGGTTACACTTAAGTTTATAAACCGTTATTGCTTATTAAACTGTACATCACAAAATTATCACTGATAGCCGTTAGTAACGGCTATTCTAGTTACAACAAAAAAACAAACAAAACAAAACATTGGGCATCATCCGTGACCGATAATGAACATACCTACAAATTTTCAGAAAGATCGGCCCAGTAGTTTCGTCTGGAGCGAGTGGAACACATTTTGACCATGGACGGACAGACAGACAGACAGACAGACACACACACACACACACACACACACACACACACACACACACACACAGAGCATTTCTTCGTTTCCATTATAAAGTATTCCCTGTTCTATAAGAACTGGGAGTAAAAAAACTTAAATGACAACAGCTTATTGACCCTTGCGTCATGGAGTCAGTACACTGTTTCATACAAATCATGAAGAACTGATTAGATCAGCACATGCACGAGCGCGCGCACTCACACATATGAATAAATATATGTTTAGATAGATACATGAATGGATAGATAGATGGACAGTTTTTGGATGGATAGACAGATAGATGGAAGATCGATCGATCGGTCGACTAGATAGATAGAAGGAAAGAAATAGTCGGATCGACAGATATATATATATATATATATATATATATATATATATATATATCTGTCGATCCAACTATTTCTCTCTCTGAGAGATAGACAAATATACATATATATTGAACAATTCAGTAGTGGGGGTTAAACAAAGTGCAACAATTCCTCCGTCATTACATTTCTGACTTGGAAAAGATGAAAAAAAAAAAAAAAAAAAAAAACGGTTGAAAATATAAACAGAGAGGGAAAGGGAACGGGAAAAGAACAAAATGAGAAAGAAAAATCAGGGAAACATATTGTAACTGTAAAATCTTTCAGTAGCAGGAAGCCATTGAAACGCGTCTTGAGGGCAGACTCAGTCATATTGCCTGCTCCGAGGCCTTTCGTCCGCAGGATCGGACTCATCAAGGAGGCCGGCTGATTGTGTCTGTGCTCCCCTTGGTATCAATAGGAGAAATAAATTTACAGTTCTGTTGTGTTCTCACCACCAGGGGTTCAAAAACAGAATCCAACAGCACCCCTAAGCAGCAAGCGATGGGTAGAAAAGTAAAGCGATAAGAAAGTGTGGTAAGAAAATAAGTTGCTGAAAAAACTAAAATCGTTATATGAAAAATGAGTACTTTAAAGTCCTTTTTTTTTTCTAAAATACATACAATAAAATAAAAATAAAAAATAATAAACACTCAAGCTTTCGGGGTCTTAGACCCTTCATCAGAAAACACTAAACAGTAAACACAAGGGAAAAACGTCAAAGTGACAAAAGAGAACATAAAAGAACAAATGACATCAAAACAAATTGATGTCACGACAGTATTGTGTAACATTTTTCCCCCTGGTAGCGCGGGATCATGCAAATGTTTGCTACATGTGTTAGGTCTCTTAAGTTTCTGCTAACAGCCTCCCTGTGAATTCCTTTTCCACTAGCTCCCAACCCCCTCACCCACACGCACCCCCCCCCCCCCCCCTATATACTTCCCCTCTCTCCTCCTTCCCCACCCCCCCACCCTCACCCTACAGCACCCCCCCCCCCCCCCCACATACTTCGCCCCCTACCCCCCCCGCCCTCGTCCCCCACCCCACCACACACACATACCCCCACACACCTCCCCCACTCCATCGTTATGTAAACAGTACGGATGGGGGGGGGGGGGGGGAGATAATCGTTCAGGCCATGCCTGAGGATCCATTTAAGGATGCCAGAGAGTCAAAAGGTGACAACACGTCAGAGTGGTCAGCTCTGGTGCGTGATAACCCAAACAGCTACGAACTGTGCAGAGTAGCCTTTACTTGTTCTCTTCAGAAATGCAATCTTCCACTCATTGACCAAGTAATAATATGTTGAACAATTTAGTAGGAGGGTGAAAAAAAAAAAAAAAAAAGGGGGGGGGGGGGGGGAGACGAGTGCAGGCTCTTAATTCCTCCGTAATTACATTAATGACTTGACAAAGATTTCAACACAGCAACAAATATTAATAAGAAATGAGAATAGGGAGAGGGGGTGAGGATGTGGGTGGGGGTGGGGGCGGAGGGCGGTGGAAGAAAAACGTGAGAAAGAAAAATCAGGAAAATGTATATTTTGTAAATGTAAAAATCTTCACTAGGTTCTATCTATCTATCTATCTATCTATCTATCTATCTATCTATCTGTGTGCATGCGTGCGTGCGTGCGTGTGTGTGTATGCGTGTGTGTGTGTGTGTGTGTGTGTGTGTGTGTGTGTGCGCGCGCACGCGCATGCGTGTATGTACGTGTGTGTGTGTGTGTTAGTGGAGAGTGAGAGAGAGAGAGAGAGAGAGAGAGAGAGACAGACAGACAGACAGACAGACAGACAGACAGAGAGTGAGAGAGAGAAGACGCGCACGTTTGGGGGTGTGTGTGAAGAGAGAGAGAGAGAGAGAGAGAGAGAGAGAGAGAGAGAGAGAGAGAGAGATGTGTGTGTGTGTGTATTATTATATATATATATATGTGTGTGTGTGTGTGTGTGTGTGTGTTGTGTGTGTGTGTGTGTGTGTGTGTGTGTGTGT
>JADBJO010008423.1:35000-42500 GCA_016801955.1 Conus betulinus
GTATGTGTGTGTGTGCGAGTGAGAGAGAGAGAGAGAGAGACAGAGAGAGAGAGAGAGAGAGAGAGAGAGAGTTCGTACTTGTACGCAATATTAACCCTTTGACTCCGAGAACTATTTGTCATTTTTTTTGGGGAAAAAAAACCCACCAACCTTACAAAAAAAAAAAAAAAAATTGCAAAAATTCAAGTATTGCTCTAAAGCATACATAAGTATAATTTTCTTAAAGGAAAATGAATGGAGAATATAATTATTATATGTTTCATGTTGTCAGAATGAGATAACTCACAATCAAGGGAAGATAACCAAGATTTAAAAAAAAATTTTGAAAAAAAAAATCCATGAAAATTCAAGTCTCAATATATCATAGGTGGGAATGGTATTGAAATGTTCACAAATCTATAGGACATAACAACCAAGTGCAATTATTTACTAAAAAAAAAAAAAGCACACAGTGTGTTCAGGGATGCGTTGAGTAGGCCTTATGCATGTTAATGTCGTCTAAAGATGTGAAGTTTACTAGCACTTCACCTGTCATACTGAAAAAAAAAGGCAAAAAATTAACATAAGTGTTGTCAACCACTGTCACTGGCGTCACACTCTAACAATTTTTTGTGTCACATTTTTAACAATTTTCTCCTCTCCTACCACGTCCTCAACTACGCCCACTACCAGCACGACCACATCGCCTACCTGTCGATGTGCTTGGTAGACCAATATCTTCATCCCGGTAATCCGAATCACTGCACTCATTGTCAGGATGATCGACAACCATGTCACCTTCGTTTTTCTTTCACTTTTGTCGTTGCCAATTTCACCTTGTGTACGGCGTTTCAAACACAATTCTCACCACCTCTTTGGCAGTAAAACTTCTGGCAGCCATGTTGATCTGCTTGACTAATTTTCGCTTTACAAAATACAAAAAACCGCGTCAAATCGACCCAAAACTTGCTGAGAAATCGCTTCGAACAGACTGTATGGGAGCCGCCATTTGCAAGCAAGTAAATATCATGTGACCGGGTCAGATACCAATTATGCGATGACCCTTGAACCGCGGCTATATCCGCGGCCGGGAGTGAAAGGGTAAAGTCATGCGAGCTGTTACAGTCTTTGGTTTCAAAAAGGAGCTTCAGTTTTCGTTGATGTGACCATTTCTAATTGAAGTTTGTTTGCTTTTTATATATTTTGCCTGCATAGAGCATTTAGCCCGCTGAAAAAAAAGCTCCCGATAGAAGTAGCGGTAGTTGTGGTGGTGGTAATATTAGTAATATCATTATGACTATCAGCATTAGTATTATTGATATTGTTGTTGTTACAACAACAACAACAACTACTACAACTACTACCGATGATGATGATGATAAGAATAAAGATGTAAGAATAATGATAGTAATAATCATGATAATGATGATGAAGATGATGATGATTATGACATAACAATAATAATAATAATAATAATAATAATAATAATCATAATCGTAATCATAATCGTAATAATATAATAATAACAATCATAAAGACGACGACGATGATGATGATGATAATAATAATAATAATGATAATAATAATGATAATAATAATGATAATAATGTTGTTGTCGTTTTTTTGTCATTGTTATTGTTGTTATTGTTATTACTGCTGCTGCTGCTGCTGCTGCCCCAAAATTGATACTGCAGCATTAACATCCCTTACAGGAGGAGGACATTAAGGGGTACGTGTGTGTGGGCAGTAACAGTGGATTGCCGATTTCCGATTCCAGATGCGAAAGCGGAGGGGGCAGAGGGTGGGCGGTGAGGGTAGGGGAGTGGGGGCGGGAGGGGAGGAGGGCTGAAAGGTGTTGTTGCTACTCCGACACCTGCCCAAGAGGACCCCCTGGCGGCGACATTCTTTCGATCACCAAAATCACCCGTGGGGTAAACCTAACACAGGGGGGGGGGGGGGGGGGGGGGGGGGGGGGTTCGGTTCCCGTTGTGTAAACACCGTCACAGTTGTGTAGCGCTCCGCTGACACCGTGAGCAGACCGCCACGGTCCGTTGGTTCGCCCCGCGTGCGTTTTGCCAGATCAGGCAAGCTGCCGTATTCTGTCCGTAAAAATGAGAGAGTTTGCATACTGTTATATGTAAATAAACCACGGAACGCTGATGTTATTGATGGAGTGATCAAGGGAGAGAATTTGTTTGCTTTAACTGACGTTGCACAGTTTTTGGTTTGGTTTTGTTGTTGTTGTTGTTGTTGTTTGCTTGTTTTTAAATTCGGATTTTTTTTTTTTTTTCTTTTTTTTTTCTGCTCAGTACGTTTGTGGACTGACAAGCGGACCAATAAGAGTATTCCATCCCCTCTCCACACTACCCCCGCCCCTCCCCACGCCGTGCTCCGCCCCCCCCCCGCCCCGCCCCCCCCCCCCCCCCCCCCCCCCCTTCCTCTTCGCGCCTTCTCGAATAAGTAAATGACACACTTAGATCATTGCACACGGTCCTCCACTCCCTAATCTCCATCACTCCCCTCTAAAAACGAAGAGAGCGAAAACAAAAGGCAGTCGGGAGGTAACAATAATAAGCAAGCCTGCATAGTGAGAATTTATCCTGCACAAAGAAACATGAAACATGAACATGTGTGTGTGTTTGTGTGTGTGTGTGTGTGGTGTGTGTGTGTGTGTGTGTGTGTGTGTTGTGTGTGTGAGTGCGCGCGTTTATGTATACGTGAGAGAGAGAGAGAGAGAGAGAGAGAGGAGAGAGAGAGAGAGAGAGAGACAGAGACAGAGACCGATGTATGTATGTATGAATGTCTGTGTGTGTGTGTCTCTCTCTCTCTCCTTCTCTCTTCTCTCTCTCTCTCTCTCTCTCTCTCTCTCGAGAGAGAGGTGATCGTGATGGTAGTGGTGGTGGTGGTCGTTGTCGTGGCCGTGGTGGCGGTGATCTGCATGGCAACCATCTGTGAACAGCACACGTCCAGCACGCCACGCCCATCCCCATTCCTCCATACAACCCTCACCTTTCCACCCCTATTATAGGTCCCTCCCCCCCTCTCTCGCTTTCCCCATCTTTCTCTCTCTCTTTCTCCTCTCTCTCTCTCTTCATCTCTCTCTCTCTCTCTCTCTCCCCTTTCGCTCCTCCTCCTCTTTCTCTCTCGCGCTCCCTCTCTCTCTTCGCTCTCTCCCCTCACCTCTCTCTCTCTCTCTCTCCCCCCCTATTTCTCTCCCTCTCCCTCCCCTCTTTCTTTCTCTATCTCCCTTCTTCCCCTTCTTTCTCTCTTTCTATCTCTCCCTCATCTTCCCTCCCCTCCTTCTCTCCCTCTCCCTCGCTCTCCCTACCCTATTTCTCTCTCTCTCTCTCTCTCTCTCTCTCTCCCTCGCTCTCCTTCTGTCCCCCCTCTGTCCTCTCTCCCTCCCCCTCCCTCTTTCTCTCTCTCCCTCTTTATCCTCCGCTTTCAATCCCTCTCTTAAAACCATCTCTTTTTCTCTTTCTCCTCTCCTCGATCTCTCTTTCTCTCTCTCTCTCTCATTTATCTCTCTTTTCCCCCCCTCTCTCCCCTCTCTCACTCCCCTCTTTCCGCCCTCTCTCTTCTCCCCTCTTTCTCTCCCTCTCCCTCTCTCTCATCCTCCCCTCTTTCTCTCCCTCTCCCCTCTCTCTTCCTCCCCTCTTTCTCTCCCTCTCCCTCTCTCTTTCCTCCCCATCTTCGCTCTCTCTCTCTTGATCTCTTTATCTCTTCTCTCTCTCTCGCTCTCTCTCACTCTCCCTCTCTCTTCCATCCTCCCCTCTTTCTCTCTCATCTCGCTTCTATCTCTCTCTCTCTCTCTTTCAAATCTTCTCAAACCTCCTCATCTCTCTTTCCTCGTCTCTCATATCTCTCTCTCTCTCCGCCTCTCTTGTCCTCTTTCTCTCTCGCTCCTTTGCTCTCTCTCTCTCTCTCGCTCTCCGCCCTCTCTCTCTTCTCTCTCTCTCTCTCTCTCTCTCTCTCATTTCTCAAAAGCCCCCTTGCCCCCGCTCCCGCTTTTTCCTTTGCCACCCAACTTTCTCACTGTCTTCACCTCAGTATTCGCATCAGTAATAACTTCCTTCCTTCCTTCCTTCCTTCCTTCCTTCTTTCCTTCCTTCCTTTAACAACAGCCACCACTTACTCCTCCTACTTACCCCAGCTCAGATCCCCCCATCCCCTTCAACTCTCCTATTTCCGCACCCCCTCCCCCCTACTCCCAACACTCCTTACGCTACCTTCCACCGTTGTAGTCGATATTACACACACCACACACACACACACACACACACACACACCCACACACACACACCACACTCACGCACACACACACACTCACGCACGCACGCACAAAACACACGACGCACGCACATACGCACGCAACGCCACGCACCGCACACACACACACACACACACACCACACACACCACACACACACACACACACACACATATGCATACGCAGCAGGCAGGCAGGCACACACACCCACACACACACACACACACACACACACACACACCACACAAACACACACACACACACACACACACACACACACACACGCAAAACGCACTCCACGCACGCACGCACCCACGTCCGCACGCGCAGCAAACACACACACACACACACACACACACACACACACACACACACACACACACACACACCACACACACACACACAACATCAATTACGACTTTAAGTCGCAGGCATGGTCGATTCCTCAGCACACCTGAAAACCAGCTGCTTCAGCAGTCAACATCTGCCTTTCCACACGTACCTCCTTCCCCCTCCCCTTCCGTCTTCCCCAAACCTCCGCCCTCGCCTGCTCTCCACCTCCACCCCTCCCCCTTTCCAACCGTTTCTTTTCCGGCCCCCATCCTATCCTCCACCCCCCCCCCCCCCAACCGCCACGCCCCCCCCATCCTCAACATACACCAGAGTTCCTTCTTCCTTCCACTCAGGCCCCCTCCATCTCTTTACATGCTGGAGGGAGAACAAAAAAAAAAAAAAAAAAATAGGGAAAAGAATAGAAAGGAAGAAGCTATCATTTAGGTCAGATTGATTTCTGTACGTACCGATCGCAATCACGGGCACGATAAAAAAAAAAAGCGAACGAAAAAAAACAAACAAACAAACAAACAAACAAACAAACAACAACAACAACAACAACCCAAAACAACAAAAAAAAAAAAAACCCAAACAAACAAACAAAAAAAACATTTTGGGGTTGATTTGTATTTGTTACGCATGCGCCGGAATGAGTATATCATGCTCGACTGCAATATTGAGACGACAGAGAAAGGCATAAAAGAAAGAACGAACGAAAGAAAGAAGGGAGGAAGGAAAGAAAGAAGGAAATAAAGGGAGAAGGAAGTAAGGAAAGAAAGGAAGAAAGAGAGAAAGGGAAAAATGAAAGAAAGAAAGAAGCAAAGAAGGAAAGGAAGGAAGGAAAAAAAAAGAAAGAAGAAAGAAAAGAGAAAGGAAGGAAGGAAAAAGAAAGAAAGAAGGAATGAATATCCAAAATAAGGAAAGAAGGAAGGAAGGAAGGAAGGAAGGAAGGAAGAAAACGAAAAAGAAAGAAGGAAGAAGGAAGGAAGGAAGGAAAGAAAGAAAGAAAAAAAAAAGGAAGGAAGGAAGGAAGAAAGAAAGAAGGAAAAGAAAAAAGGAAGGAAGGAAGAAGGAAGGAAGGAAGGAAGGAAGGAAGGAAGGAAGGAAGGAAGGAAACAAAGCAAGAAACGATAGAAAGAAAATATAAGAAAAGTTGTAAACGAAAGTTTGCGGAGAAAAACCGTATGTTTAGCTCCTCAATTTTTTGCACAGAGAGAGAGATTGAGAGAGAGAGAGAGGAGAGAGAGAGAGAGAGAGAGAGAGAGAGAGAGAGCGAGAGAGAGAGAGAGAGGAGAGAGAGAGGGGGGTTAATAGGTATCCACACATGTTGCACAGTTTGCCTCAGATGTAACTGTACCCTACTACTATTTGGACATAAATGAGTACAGTCAACCCCCACCCCTCTCTCTCTTCCCCAATTCCCCCTTCTCTCTCTCTCTCCCTCTCTTCTCCCCCATCCTCTCTCTCTCTCCCTCTCTTCTCCCCCACCCCCCCTCTCTCTCTCCCTCTCTCTCCCGCTCCTTCTCCTCTCTCTCTCCCCACCACCTTCCTCTCTCCCGCTCTCTCCCTCTCTCTCTCTCCCTACCCCTCTCCTCTCTCTCTCCCGCCTCTTTCTCTCTCTCTCCCTCCTCCTTCACTTCCCCCTTTTTTCTCTCCCTCTCTTTTCCCTGTCCCTCTCTTTCCATCCCTTCTCTCTCTCTCTCTCTCTGTCTCTCTCTCTCTCTCTGTCTCTCTCTCTTCTCTCTCGCTCTCTCTCTCTCCTCTCTGCCCTCCTCCCTCCCTCTCTTTTCCCCTCTGTCTCCCTCCCTCCCTCGCTCTCTTTTTCTATCTCTCCTCCTGCCTCCCTCCCCCCCCCCTCTCTCTCTCGCCCCCTCCCCTCTCCCTCTCTCCCATCTCTCTCTCCCCTCTCCCTCCCACCCTCTTCCCACCGCTCTCTCTCTCAACAGGTTTATATGAATCAAATATATTGACATTTTTCTTTTTAGATTCAAGCTGCAAAAACAAAAGAAGATCCTCAGGCAGAGCTGAGAGACAGAATCTGTTGCGGATGAGATGATAAAAACACCGAGTTTCCCGTGAGCATAATGAAACATCTAGCTACCGCACGTTACGGAACCCACGACAATACGACACTTGTCCTTGGGGAAACTTCCCGTTGAAAAACAGTGAGAGTTAGAAAAAAAACAAAGATTGTATACAGGCACTCACGGGGGAAAAGAAAACAAAAAGAGGGGGGGGGGGGGGGGGGGGGAGGGGGGATGCGTAACTATGGCAACCAGACTCCCCGTGAAGCCAAGTTTGAAGTGCATGTCGAGATCTCTGCTGTGACGATGAACACATATAATGTAGAGCAGAGCAGAGCAGAGTAGAGTAGAGCAGAGCAGAGCAGAGCAGAGCAGAGCAGAGTAGAGCAGAGCAGAGTAGAGTAGAGCAGCAGAGCAGAGCAGAGCAGAGCAGAGCAGAGCAGAGCAGAGTAGAGTGAGTGGAGTGGAGTACAGAAGAACAGAGTAGAGTAGCGTAGAGTAAAACAGAGCAGAGTGGAGTAGAGTAAAATAATACAGAGTACAGTAGCGCAGAATAGAGTAGCGTAGAGTAGCGTAGAGCAGAGCAGAGTAGAGTAGAGCAGAGTAGGGTAGAGCAGAGTAGAACAGAGAAGAGCAGAGTAGAGTAGAACAGAGCAGAATAGAGTAGAGCAGAATAGAGCAGAATAGAGCAGAATAGAGCAGAGTAGAGTAGAGTAGAGTAGGAGTAGAGTAGAGTAGAGTAGTAGTAGAGCAGAGCAGAGCAGAGCAGAGAGTAGAGAGAGTAGCAGAGTAGAGTAGAGTAGAGTGGAGTAGAGTGGAGTGGAGTGGAGTGGAGTAGAGTTTACTGAACTGGCCTGGATTGGATTCGACAAGAGTAGCGTTGAGGACAGGAGAG
>JADBJO010008423.1:46485-53985 GCA_016801955.1 Conus betulinus
GTGCAAGAGTGACTGATTAATTTTTACCATTCATAACAATCATTTGAGATCATGCGAGAATGGTATATAGCCTGCCCACGTGTCAGCAAGTGATTGGTTCCGCATTCCATTCACCGTAGAGGGGTGTGTGGTTTCATGCGGCACTGCTACGACCCCACGTCACGACACGCACGCGACACACACAGACACACACACACACACACACATCACGCACGAACGGCACACGCTGCGCGCCTAGACACGCGCGCGATACACACACACGCACCCCGCGCCACACAACACACATACAAACACACCACACACACACACACACACACACATCTACAACACACAAACACGCCACGCACGACACACGCGGCGCATCGCGCTATAGCGGCTTTGCGCGTGTGCTGAACAGAACACACACACGAAGACGCCAGCGCTCACACAGCAACGCCACACAACAACACGCACACACAAACACCTACACACAGACACACACACACCTTTCATGTGTTGCATTCATAAACGCCGCGAACTCTGCCGCCCTCGCCCTCCACCAGTCTGCAAAAAAAAAAAAATAAAAAACCCCCAAAAACATCCCCAGTATCCCCGCTAACACTTCTCAACTTCTAAATCCTCTCCACCGACACATCTGCTTGCCTGTCATCACAGCCAACAGCCTCCAGGCTCGTATACGTCCTGCCCTGTGCAATAAGCGGAGGAAAACCCGGCCAGCAGGTAAGGTTTCTGTCATTTGATCGGCAACGATGCGAAACGTCAGATTCTTCCGGATGACCTGCCCATATCAAAGTCCGTGCTGTGTGCGTGACAAACATTTTAACTCTGCGCCGTATTTAGTTTTCTTTTGTTTGTTCGGATCTAGTCTGTTTAGTGGCACATATCCTCTACCCATCACAAGAGTGTTTCCCCCCTCCACCCCCCCCCCCCCCCCTACCCCCCGCGTGCTAGTGCAGATGTCGTAGTGTAGAAAGGCACCTCTGAGCCCAACATAATAAAGAGACAACGTGAACTGATCCTGATAGTGTGGTCATTTGTGCTGATGTTCGCATTCTCGTGGGTCATGGGCCATACTCGTAGGGATTATTGCAACATAAAACCGTTACTTTTCGGTTCTGTCAAGAGCGGCTTGACTTATCGAACACACAACACACACACACACACACACCACACACAACACAGAGGGGGGAAGGAAGGGGAGTTGCGTCTTACTTGCTGTGCACAACAAAGTGAAAAGACTTGTACAGCAGAATCTTCTGACAAAGATTTGCACAACGTGATGCCTTCAAACATCTCTTTTATTGCATGTTTCCGTGTGCATCAAAGCTCAAGCAACACTCATTATCGTCAGTTTGAGTGATAATTGGTCGAAGGCCCTGCATCCATTTATATAGTGCCGCACCTCCATGTAGTGATCTTCCTGTGACGGTGACTCTGTGATATTGATTCATTCCTGTGGACTACAGGTGCAGGTGTAGTAGCCCAGGGTAAGTAATACCACTGAAGCAGAAAGGGGAGGGCGGGGGGCGGAGCAGATTTAGAGGAGGACTTGAGTGGGCGGATGGTGGGGTGGTGCGAAGGTAGGGTCAATGGGACGGTGTATTGTGGTGGGTAGTGCGGTCCTAGGAGAAATGGGACATTGTCTATTCTTATGGACAGTTCTAATCCTTATGTTCAGACTCCTTACCGCAGCATCTTCGTCAATGATACTTATTATGATACTGTTGCGTGTATATATGGCAGTTAGTATGTTTGATGAATTCTGCCTGCAGACAAAGACTTCTAGAAAAGATAATGCACACAGCAGCAACACTATCAGACATATGTCGATGATTGCCATGTCCTCAAGATCGTCTCTTTATTACTCCCACATGCTAAAGGTGCAAAAAAAAAAAACCAGCATTCCTTAATCGTTGCTTGTGTCTTTCTTGACAGTGATTATATATCATTTCCAAGTTTTATATTGTCAGCTTTACAGCCGGCAAATTGCTGCACAACACTGATTTTGACATTAATATACCTCTTTAGTTTCACCTGGTTGCATTTATATCATAGTGAAAATTTTGAATGATTTAGAAGATTCGTCCATACAATGACCCACACACGACCTTGACATATGACAGAAAATTGCCCCATGGGCTATTTGAAGAAGGTTCAGCGGAGAAGTGACAAATGCAGACATGGACCCTTGGCTGCCAATACATTTTCCTCAAAACATTGGGATTCAATGCCACTTATGAGTTACATCCAATAGTATCATACTGGAAGTCTACGGGCAGGGGTGGGAGGTAGGGCCAGTGCTTGGAAGAGGAAAAAAATGTGGCCGGGAAGTCAAGTATATGGGGGAAGAACTGTTAGCCTCACAGGGGGCGTGGCCAGGGGTTTAAAGTGATTTTAAGGCTTGCAAAGCTCGTTGAAAATGTCAGCTTGATACACATCAAACAGCAAAAACAAACGTGGAAATACAAAACAGACCCATTTAAAGTTTGAAAGCGGCGGACGACACAAATCGATTGTCTCTGGAGCTCATAACAGTGGTGCACGGGTTAGCCGTAGCACAATGGAGATGGCTTCGGGCAGAAGCAGATGAAAAGAACAATCAGACACAGCGGAAAACAAAAGACAATCACAGACGGTCTCGATGTCTGCGAAAAAAGCAACGCGTGATACAGGGACTAAAAAAGACTGCTTTAAACGTGCTGTGTAGGAAACGATCAAAAGCTCCGACCCTACTGTCGTGTGTTTATGGAAATGACTTCTTCACCTTCTTGTCAAACACGCACACACACAGACACACGCACAAGCGCGCGCGCGCTGCCGCGCGCACGCAAGCACGTACGCACGCGTGCTATTGAAAAAGTCCAGATTAAATTTTGCAAGAGGGGTTTTAGGAGTTGGAAGGGATGTCAAAAAAAACAACATTGCCCTTGGGGAGTGTGGTAGGTATATCCTATCTACATTGATACATGTCTTCAACTTGTGAAATATCGGTTGCAGACTTGTGTGTTATGCCCAACAACAGATATCCAAAACAATGCTATAAAATGATGCAAATGCACGATCACTGTGTGGTAGAAAAACTGGGTTTACACGTGTAAGAAGACTGTTATTGTGCACCTACGGCTTGGGATATGGCTGGCACAGATGCAGAATGTGGGGAAAAAATGTTCATTGTTTTTATATCTGCTTAAAAACAACGTTTGAAGGATTTATATTTTCAACACTGGCATTCTTCGCTTTCATCATACCCTGACTATTGTATGTTATCACCCAGTGTTAGTGATGGCCAGTTACGTGAGTCAGTTGTCTTCTAGCGAACATCGTCGTGTTTTGTGTCTTTTTAATTGCAATCTGCTACCTCTGAATTGTGTGTATCACTCGACTCAACAAATCACTGATCCGTTTTGTAAATAGTGTGATAGTCATTATATTGAAGATTTATGTCATTTCATGTTGATCTGTCCTAAATATTCCCCCCTTCGCAAGAATTCATACCCTTGTATTATTATGTTTTCCATCAGAATTTAAGATACAGTTAATAGGCAGAAATATGTCAAATGAATGTTTATTCAAAGTTGCAGTATCCATTACTGAATCCTTAAAATGAAGGAAATGAAACCTCTGTCTATAACTGATTCGTAAGGTAAGCGTTTACTTGTGTTGCTCATGAAATTCTTTGAGTCCTTTGATTCATGTCTGTTTCCATAGCTAGCTTAGGACAAATCTCTGCCAAATTCTCTCAGCCTTTGCGTTTCTCTTTCCAGTTTGAAGACTGTCTAATACTATGTGGAGAACTTCATGCATGGTCAAAATTGTGGGATCAGCATGGTACCGAACCTCAAAGAATTTGCGCTGGAAGAGATGTTGGGTGCAGTACTTCTCAGTGTACTGACAGTGTCATTTCCAACACACACAGGGTGGCAGGGTGACACTGAAGTGTCATTTCCAACACACACAGGGTGGCAGGGTGGCACTGACAGCGTCATTTCCAACACACACAGGGTGGCAGGGTAGCACTGACAGCGTCATTTCCAACACACACAGGGTGGCAGGGTAGCACACAAATTTCCAAAAACACAGCGTCATTTCCAACACACACAGGGTGGCAGGGTGACACTGACAGCGTCATTTCCAACACATACAGGGTGACACTGACAGCGTCATTTCCAACACATAAAGGATGGCAGGGTGACACTGACAGTGTCATTTCCAACACATACAGGGTGGCAGGGTGACACTGACAGCGTCATTTCCAACACATACAGGGTGGCAGGGTGACACTGACAGCGTCATTTCCAACACATACAGGGTGACACTGACACTGACAGCGTCATTTCCAACACATAAAGGATGGCAGGGTGACACTGACAGTGTCATTTCCAACACATACAGGGTGGCAGGGGTGACACTGACAGCGTCATTTCCAACACATACAGGGTGGCAGGGCGTCATTTCCACACATGACAGGGTCATTTCCAACCAACACATACAGGGTGGCAGGGTGACCCTGACAGTGTCATTTCCAACACACACAGGGTGGCAGGGTGACACTGACAGCGTGTCCAACACATACAGGGTGGCAGGGTGACACAACAGCGTCATTTCAACACATACAGGTGGCAGGGTGACACTGACAGCGTCATTTCCAACACCACAGGGTGGCAGGGTGACACTGACAGCGTCATTTCCAACACATACAGGGTGGCAGGGTGACTGACAGCGTCATTTCCAACACACACAGGGTGGCAGGGTGACACTGACCCAACAGCGTCATTTCCAACAACACAGGGTGGCAGGGTGACACTGACAGGGTGTCATTTCCAACACACACAGGGTGACACTGACAGCGTCATTTCCAACACACACAGGGTAGGTGGCAGGGTGACCCTGACAGCGTCATTTCCAACACACACAGGGTGACACTGACAGCGTCATTTCCAACACACACAGGGTGACCCTGACAGCGTCATTTCCAACACACATAGGGTGGCAGGGTGACCCTGACAGCGTCATTTTCCAACACACACAGGGTGACACTGACAGCATCATTTCCAAGGGTGACCCTGACAGCGTCATTTCCAACACACAGGGTGGCAGGGACCCTGACAGGGTGACCCTGACAGCGTCATTTCCAACACACACAGGGAGGCAGGTGACCCTGACAGCGTCAGGGTGACACCAGGGAGGCAGGTGACCCTGACAGCGTCATTTCCACACACACACACAGGGTGGCAGGGTGACCCTGACGACGTCACTGTCTTTGCACTCACTGGACTAAACTTTATAGCAGGCATGAGTGCAGAGGCACTTCTACATCATGGACGTAACCGTTTCCCTGTCTTCTTCCGATTACAGAAACTATGGCAAATGAAATAAACTAAGCAAAAAAAAAGAAAAAAGAAAAAGAAAAAAAAACCCTTGCAATATGGCAACATGAAAGGGAATGTCAGAGAAAGTGAAGATGCAGAAAAAAAAACAAACTTGATCCAAACTAATCGTCCAACCCCGTTGGCGGAATAGAGACAGAGAAACTGCCTGGACGAATAACATATAAACAGTGACACAACAACATCAAAAACAACAATAACGACGACGACGACGACGACGACGACGGCAACAATACAATGAAAGTGTTACACGCCAAAGCGATGACTTCCTGAGTACAAGGTAAGTGCAGTAGCCTAGCTTGAAAGAGTTTGTTGTGGATCCTGTGATAGGTGTTCGGCTTGCAGACGACAAAAATACCCCAGGCGGTATTGAGAAGAAGAGGATCCTTTTATTTACAAACGCTGAAGAATATAGGAACAAAAACAAACCACTGACCTTCAGGTTCAGTAAGTCGTACAGGAACTCAATTGTACATGTAGCAGGCAATATTCTACCAATGGCAGCTTTTCATCGACTAGACTCAAACTCAGTGAAGACTCGAACACTTTTATGCTCGACAATAACTAGAACTCTTCAAAAGATCTCTCTCTCTCTCTCTCTCTCTCTCTCGCTCTCTCTCTCTCTCTCTCTCTCTCTCTCTCTCTCTCTCTCTCTCTCTCTCACACACACACACACACACACACACACACACACAGCTTTCATTCTTTTATAAGTTATAAGGGAATATTCTCGAGCATATTCGATTATTGTTTTATAGAATATGCTGGATATCAGTAAGCTTAACCAATGAAATCGTGACGAGCGTATGCAAATGTGATTCGGTCAGCTGCTACAACATTCTTGAACCTTCGGTAATACACTAGCAACTTACGGAAATCTGGTGAACATTCTAACATAATTTTGAATATTCCAATCGCATTATCATTCGATCCAAAAACAATGCTGAACAATTAGGCATACGTTCACTTTCCAAATGTTTTAGATAAATCAACAACAGCACTACACTGACCGAAAATACAAAGATCTAAATGCGATAAGTAAAAGGAGGCTTGCAACGCGTACATCACGTCTTTCGCAAAAGTTCCCCCCCTCTATTGTCTCCCTTTAAATTGTAACAGAAAGAATGACCCTTTAAGATGTTTTGAAATCCCACTGTATCGAAAATAATCAAATGCAAGTACATTATCATCTTTGAACAGTTTCGTACCAAAAACAAATCAACTGTATCAACATATCAGAGATAGAGGAGAATGGAGTCGTTGGTATTTTCCACAGACAATATTCCCCAAAGGTCCACAGACCATTTGTAGTGTGTGTGTGTGTGTGTGTGTGTGTGTGTGTGTGTGTGTGTGTGTGTGTGTGTGTGTGTGTGTGTGTGTGTTTATGCTTTCCTCCCGTGCATGCAATGTGTGTGGAGAACGGATGAACTGGAGGCAAAGGTTAAGGTGTGTGTTTTTGCTTGCTTGCGGGTGTGCGCGCATGCCTGCACGCGTGTTTGTGTGCACGTGTTTGTATGCGCGCGCACGTGCGTGCGTGCAAGCGTGTGTGTGTATGTGTATGTGTGAGCGTGCATGTGTGTGTGTGTGTGTGTGTGTGTGTGTGTGTGTGTGTGTGAGAGAGAGAGAGAGAGGGGGGGGGGTATGTGTGTGTGTGTGGGTTGGGGGGGGGTGTGAAAGCATTGAACGAGTGTGTTGGTAACCAGTTTTTTTCCTCAAAATTTAATTTGAGGCATCAACGTTTGTGTGTGTATGTGTGTGTGTGTACATGTGTGTTTGTGTATGAGTGAGTGTGTGTTTTGCGTGTCTGTGCGTGTCTGAGTGTGTGTGTGTGTGTGTGTGGTGTGTGTGTGTGTGTGTGTGTGTGTGTGTGTGGTGTGTGTGTGTGTGTCTGTCTGTCTGTCTGATTGTGTGTGTGCGCGCGCGCGCGCGTGCGCGCGCACGATCGCACGCATACGCGAGCACGCACATTTCACTTTATTGCAGAAACAGTGAAAGCAATGGGGAAGTGAGAAGAAGAATTGTCATTACAGCATTTCTGATACACACACAAAACGTGCCCTTTGCTCCTCGTTGGAAGAATACTGCCCTGTAACTGACTTAGTCAGGAATCATT
>JADBJO010008423.1:61485-76485 GCA_016801955.1 Conus betulinus
TAAGCATGAGACCATCTCCAATGGGGAGGAAGCTCACTAACATATAACTCCTGGTCAGATACCGGTATTCCGAAACCTGATTGTTTTTTCCTCAGTGACCGCGGAAAGTGGTAACTTGACTCCTCTGCCTTTTCGGTTTTTAAGAAGAATGCTATACCAGAGAACAAGGCTGGGGCTCGTACTTATCCTTGGAATTTATTAGTTTTATTGTAATTTAGTCCCTTGCGGATTCATTCCAAGAATTTGCTCACACACTTGTGTCTAAGAGGTTATCTTTTTATATTTTCTACTTTTCCGGTACTGCACACCAGAGGTTTTTTTTTTTTTTTTTTTTTTTTTTTTTTGATAGCATTCTTCTTAAAACCGAAAAGGCAGAAGAGTCAAGTTACCACTTTCCGCGGTCACTGAGGAGAAACAGTCAGGTTTTAAAAATACCGGTATCTGACCAGGAGTTATGTGTTAGTGAGTTCCCTCCCCCTTGGAGACCATAAGCTTACTGAAGGCTCATATTGTTGTTGGTGGTAGTGATGATATTATCACTTCGATGACAATGACGGTGTTCTCAGCCACAGATAGACACCCAGTGGGCCCCGGACTACACGGGTCTAGCGGACATGCTGGGGTTCGAATCCCTGGAGATCCAGAACTTCTGGGAGCGGAACCCCGCGGACACGCTGTTCCTGGAGTGGTCGAGGAGTCAGAGGTCAGGGCGACTGCTGCCCCCCGTGCTGCACACCCTGCTGCAGTGCCTCCACCGCCTGGGACGTCATGACGTCATCACCGACTGCCGGGGCCTCATCTGTCAGTGAAGGGGCGTGTGTGTGTGTGTGTGGTGGGGGGGGGGGGGGGGCAGAGGGGCAGAGGAGAGAGAGTATTGGTAGGACATGAGGAAGAGGCAAAGGGGGGGGGGGGGGGGGGGGGGGTAAACAGGAGGGGAGGTGGGAGGGGAGGT
Source organism: Conus betulinus (assembly GCA_016801955.1). Taxonomy (NCBI): domain Eukaryota; kingdom Metazoa; phylum Mollusca; class Gastropoda; order Neogastropoda; family Conidae; genus Conus; species Conus betulinus. The sequence goes on from JADBJO010008423.1 coordinate 62,438, forward strand.
AGAAAGAAGAGAGAGTTTGAGGAGAGGGTGGGGGGGGGGGGGGGGGAGCAGAGAAGGAAAGGGTATGAGAGGAAGAAAAAGGGGGAGGAGACGAAGGGAGTAGGGGACAGAGGGGGGGGGGGGGAGGGGGTAGAAGGTTAAAGAGAGAAAGGGAGTGGAGGGGTAGAGAAAGAGGGAGATTGGAGGAGGGTGAGGGATGGGTGGGGACAGAGAAGGGGAGTATAGGAGAAAAGGGGGAAAGACGAAGGAAGTGGTAGACTGCAGGGGGGGGGGGGGGGGGGGGGGGGGAGGGGGGGTTATACAGAGAAAAGTAGGGTGGAGGGATAGAGAAGGAGGGAGATTGGAGGAGGGCGAGGGATGGAAGGGGGGGGGGGGGGGGGGAGGGAAGGAAGGATAGGAGAGGAGAGAAAAGTGGAGAGACGAAGGGAGTGGTAGATGGGAGGGATGGGGGAGAGATAGAAGGTAAGGGAGAGGAAGAGGGAGGGAGAGAGAGAGAGAGGGAGGGAGAGGGGGAGTGAGGGAGGCAGTGAAGGGAAGGATAGGGGAGGTGGGAAATGAGGAGAGACGAAGCTGCAATAGGAGGGGGAGGGGAAGACAGGTTAGAAAGTGAGGGGGAGGGCGGAGGGGAGAGAGAGGGAGGGAGAACGCAGAGAGAGAGAGCAGAACGAGAGAGAGAGAGAGAGAGAGAGGAGAGAGAGAGAGAGAGTTTTGGAATTTGCTTGATTTCTGCTCTGGCTTTCGCAGTCAAACTCGAGTGTGTGTGTGTGTGGTGTGTGTGTGTGTGGGTGTGTGTGTGTGTGTGTGTGTGTGTTCAGTTCAGTTTCTTCAGTTTAACGTCCTTCCACTAAAAGTGATATCAGACGATGTGTTTGAAGTATATGAAATGTGCGTATTAACTGTGTAGTAGTTTCTTGATAATGTGTTGTATGAAAAAACATTTCCTATGATATGAGTTGAGATTGGAGATGGCCAGATAGAGGGACAAAGTGTGGATGTGAGTTTGTGTGTGAGCGTGTGTGTGTGTGTGTGTGTGTGTGTGGTGTGTGTGTGTGTGTGTGTGTGTGTGTGGGTGCGTGTGAGTGTGCGTGCGTGCGTGTGTGCGGTGCGTGTGCGTGTGTGTGTGTGTGTGTGGTGTGTGTGTGTGTGTAACAAATTTAACTAGTGACCAGCAACTTTCATCAGTGCGTAGCTTAGACACTGAGTATTCAACGTAGTGCAGGCCGTATGATGTATGTGCCAGGGACTGTAGAACTGGGTTGTGGGCCACACAGGGCGTAGTGCAGGCCGTATGATGTATGTGCCAGGGACTATGTTGTGGGGCCACACAGGTAATGCAGGCCGTATGATGTATGTGTCAATGATGTATGTGTCAGGGACTGTAGAACTGGGTTGTGGGGCCACACAAGGCGTAGTGCAGGCCGTATGATGTATGTGTGAATGATGTATGTGTCAGGGGCTGTAGAACTGGGTTGTGGGGCCACACATGGCGTAGTGCAGGCCGAATGATTATTTGTGAATGATGTATGTGTCAGGGGCTGTAGAACTGGGTTGTGGGCCACACAAGGCGTAGTGCAGGCCGTATGATGTATGTGTCAGGGACCGTAGAACTGGGTTGTGGGGCCACACAGGGCGGACTATTTCACGTCACTGACCACCCTTCATATTTATCCTGTGCTTTGTTGATCGTGTTGTGTCTTGCAGTGGAAGACGTGAGCGACTACCTCGCAGAAAAACGTCTGTTGGAAAGTTATGCCGGTCAGTCTCTTTGTCTCTGTGTTTGTCTCTGTCTCTGTCTGCCTGTCTGTCTGTCTGTGTCTGTGTCTCTGTCTGTGTCTGTCAGTCTGCCTGTTTGTCTCTCTTTTGCACACACATTTACACATTCATTCACACACACACACACACACACACACACACACACACACACGCACGCACGCACGCATGCGTGTCTGTCTCTGTTTTAAAACACACACACACACACACACACACATACATATAATCCTAGACAATAGCCACAGTTAACCCTTAATTGAATTGTATACCTGGAAGACATCGAAAAACTGACTAAATTTAACATTTTTGTGACTGGTTCACTTGTACAACATGAAGACGCCAACTGCAATTAACCCTTTTTTTGGATAGATTATTTGTAAAACATGAATAAGCTGATGATAGTTAATTTTCTTGACAAGCATAATTTGTTTGAAAACGCGTCGTGTTTTGTCTTGTAACGTTTTTTTGCCCTTGTTTACAGCGAGCTCACTAAGAATCATTCTTAAAATTTGTAAAAAAAAAAAAAAAAAAAAAAAAAAAAAAAAAAGAAAAAAGAAAAAAGAAACAACTTCTTCTTGACTAATGTGTGTGAGCAACGTATAGAAAACGTAAGAGAGATTAACCCTGTCGTGGCCTTGCTGTCTTCCCCACAGTGGCACGCCTGCAGAAGTTCGACTGTTACGTGAACATCGCGGAGCGGACTTGCTGGGGCGTGGGGCGGGACATCCTGCAGAACCTGGAGGGCGTTGCATGATGTTAAGGCTGTGTCCTCACGCTAAGGGATGTCACTCTGGGCGGATTCGGTAGTACGAAGAAATGGCCAAAATGCTGGAGACTAGGCAAGGCAGAAATCTTCCTCCCCCTCATCTCATACTCTCTCCCTCCTGCTCCCCTCCCCTCCCACACGCTCCACTCTCCTCCCCCCCCCTCCGGCTGCCCCGCCTCTCCTCCCCTCTCCTCTCTCCCTCCCTCTCTCCCGTCCACCTCCCTGTCTAATCCTCACTCTCCCCCTCTCCCCACACATCCCCTCTCTTCCCCCTCCTCCTCTCGTCTTTTGTGTGTTGTGTGTGTGTGTGTGTGTTGTGTGTTTGTTGTGTGTGTTGTGTGTGTGGTTGTATAATTTGACGGATCATCATTTTCGACCAGATGAGTTTCAAACCAAAAAAGCCCGAAGAAAAAAAGGCCCTCACTGCGGGGCAATGGAAAAGTCACCAAAACAGATTTCACTATCACCGACCCCAGTTATATCAACGGTGACGGAAAAAAAACACAGCCTTGGAATCATAACAGGCTGAGAAATTGGAAGAGGAAACTAGAAAAGAGACAAAGAAAAAAACAGCGATGGAACGAAAAAAAGAAACGACGAAGCCAGGAAAGAAAGCGGGCATATTATCCTCCAAAGGTCTAAATGACAGTTGATTCTGAGGTTTCTATTCAAGTTGACAGCAGGGTGCTCATTGTTCTCATTGTTATATCTTACAGGTGTGACAAGCATGGTCCTGGTTATTCTCATTGTTACAGGTGTGACAGCAGGGTGATTATTGTTCTCATTGTTCTCATTGTTACAGATGTGACAACAAGGTGCTGATTGTTCTCATGTACAGGTTGGGACAGCAAGGTGCTGCATGGTTTTCTCATTGTTCTCATTGTTACAGGTGTGACAGGCAGGGTGACTGATTGTTCTCGTTGTACCAGGTGTGGTAGCAAGGTGCTGATTGTCCTTCATTGTTACAAGGCGTGGCAAGCAATGTCTTCATTGGTTCTCATTGGTACAGGTGTGACAGCAAGGTCCCCATTGTTTTCGTTGTTCTCATTGTTACAGGTTGTGACAGCATGGTCCTCAATTGTTCTCATTGTTACAGGTGTGACAGGAAGGTGCTGATTGTTCTCATTGTTCTCATTGTTGCAGGTTGTGACAGCAAGGTGCTGATTGTTCTCTTTGTTACAGGCGTGACAGCAAGGTCTTCATTGTTCTCATTGCCACAGGTGTGACGCAAGGTGCTGATTGTTCTCATTGTTCTCATTGTTACAGGTTGTGACAACAAGGTGCTGATTGTTCTCATTGTTACAGATGTGACAGCAAGGTGCTCATTGTTTCTCATTGTTACAGATGTGACAACAAGGTGCTCATTGTTCTCATTGTTACAGATGTGACAGCAAGGTGCTGATTGTTGTCATTGTTACAGGCGGTGACAACAAGGTGCTCATTGTTCTCATTGTTACAGGGTGTGACAGCAAGGTGCTCATTGTACGCATTGTTACAGAGTGGACAGCAAGGGGGCTCATTGTTCTCATTGTTACAGATGTGACAGCAAGGTGCTCATTGTTCTCATTGTTACAGATGTGACAGCAAGGTGCTGATTGTTCTCTTTGTTTACAGATGTGACAGCAAGGTGTGATTGTTGTCATTGGTACAGGTGTGGACAAGCCAGAGGTGCTCATTGGTTCTCATTGTTTTACAGATGTGACAGCAAGGTGCACATTGTTTCCATTGTTACAGGTGTGACAGCAAGGTTCAATTTTCATCTTTTCCAGTGTTACAGGTGTGACAGCAAGGTGCACAATTGTTCTCATTGTACAGGTGATGTGACAGCAAGGTGCTCATCGTTCTGACTAAGAGTTACGAGGACTCGGATGCCTGTCAGTTTTTGACCAGTTTGCCGTCACCTTGGATCAGGTTGCCGTCCCCTTACCTAACTCCCCCCTCCCCCCCTCCCTCGCCACACACACACACACACACACACACACACACACACACACACACACACACACACATACACACACACGCAACACCCTACTCACGCACACACACACACACACACACACACACACACACACACACACGTCACACACACACAGCTGCGCGTACACACACACACGCACAGCACACACAATACACACACCCCACACACACACACACAACACACACACACACACACACACACACACACACACACATACACACAAACACACACACACACACACACACATACACACACACACACACACACACCCACACACACACCACCTCTATAATTTAACTCCAGTTCATGCTGATCCCTCCTCTGGGTACATAAAATGCTGTTGTCACTCATGGTCAGACTCATGGGGGAGTGTGAGGGAGGGGGGGGAGTCCAAGGACGACCGTCAAGAGTGCCCTTGGTGTTTGTTAACTGCCCTTGACCTTACATCGTCTGCTCTCTTCCTTCTTCTTCTCCCTTCATCAACTCTTTCCCTCAACTCTCCCCTTCTTTCCTCCTTCCTTCTTTCCTTCTCCACCTGTGTCAGTGTGTTTCCTTCTCTCTCTTTTCGTTCTTTCTTTCCTTCTCTCTCTCTCCCTGTGTCATGGATTATCCGTCTTCCCCATGGGGTTTATCGCCCTTATCCCTTCTTATTTTATTTCCTCTGTTTTTCTGTCCCTGTGTCATGGGTTATTCTCCCTTCTCCCCGTCTTTATTTCTCTATTTTCCTGGTTACCCCCCCCACTCCCCTTCTTACTTTATTTCTCTGTTTTTCTCTCCCTGTATCATGGGTTATCCCCCTTTCTCCTTTCTTACTTTATTTCTCTGTTTTCGTCCTTTCTGGGGCAGTGGCAGGGGACCCCCCCCCCACCCCCCCCCCCCCCCCCCCTTCTTACTTTATTTCTGTTTTTCTCTCCATGCCAGGTGCCCTTCTCTCCCTTCTTTATTTCTCTGTTGTTTTTTTTTTCTGCCTGTGTCATAGGTTATCCTTCCTCTCCCGTCTTTATTTCTGTTTTTCTCCTGTTTATTTCCTGTGTCATAGGTTTCCCCCCTTCTCCCCTCTTTTATTTCTCTGTTTTCTCCCCCTCTCCCTGTGTCATAGGGTTATCCCCCTTCTCCCGTCTTTATTTCTCTGTTTTTTTCTCTCCCTGTTTCATAGGTTATCCCCCTTCTCCCCTCTTTAATTTCTCTGGTTTTCTCTCCCTGTGTCATAGGTTATCGTCCTTCTCCCTTCTTTATTTCTTTGTTTTTCTCTTCCTGTGTCGGGAGTATTTATCGTGGATTTTCGCCCTTTACTTTGTTCCGTGCACTTTCTTCTCCCTTTCTTCTTTCCTTTAACTTTGTTCCATTTTCTCCGTGAGTCATTCCCCTTCCCCTCCTCTATAAGGTCTCCCCCTTCTCCCTCTTCCTTCCTTCTTTACTTTCCATGCCTTGTGGATTATCCCTCCTCCCCCTTTCTCCCTTCTTCTTTCCATGTGTCATGGATTATCCCCCCCCCCTCCCCCTTCTTCCTCCTTTACTTCTTTCCATGCGTCATGGATTATATAACCCCCCCCCCCCTTCTTCCCTCCCTTACTTCTTTCCATGCGACATGGATTATCCCCCCCCCCCCCCCCCCCTCCTCCCTTCTTCCTTCCTTTATTTACCCTCCTTCCATGCGTTCATGGATTATCCCCCCTCCTCCTTATTCCTTCTTCCTTCTTTACGTCTTTTCCATGCGGTCATGGATTTACCCCTCCTCCCCCTTCTTCTTCTTTCTTTACTTCTTTCCATGCGACATGGATGATCCCCCCTCCTCCTTCTGCCTTCTTACTTCTGTCCTTCTGTGCCTGAGTCAGGGGTCACGGAAGAGCAAGCTGATTCCCCTGCTGGTGGACGAGGACACCCACATTCCCCGAGTTCTGCGCTGTCTGGCCATGCTGAACTACCACCGCGACACAAACGGCTGGGCTTTCCTCTGGCCCCCGCCTGAAATACGCCATCAGGGCAGGACCCAGCCGCCGGTGAGGGGAGCAGGTCACGTGTAGATGACGTCTTACTCTTCGGAGTGCTCCTCTGACACCATGACGGCTCCATCGTGACGTGTGTGTGTGTGTGTGTGTGTGTGTGTGTGTGTTTTGACTTGTTTCATATCTGCAGCACGCTAGGAAATTCCTTGTCTACGGTGATAGTTTGACGTCAGTGAGACGATTGGTTTGACGTCATTGGGATGAAAATGACTTTGACGTCACTGAGATGTCATGTAGATGGTAGGTGGTCAAGTGCTACATCTGAGACTTGGGGGCGGTGTTCTGACGTGAAGGCGATACGACTGTGTCAGCGATGGATGGTAAAGATGTCGTACTGAGGCAAAGACAGCAGCAGGTCTTTCTCGTGACTTCTGACGTCCTGGTCATGGCGGAGTACGGCTGGAGGTCGGTCTGGCTGAAGAATGGCACTTGAACCAGACGTACGTCCGATTTTACCGTTGGTGTTGTCTAGACACCACTGCAAGCTCCGTTCTGAGTCCGGGCTGCGTTTGCCCCCCCCCACCGCCTTCAGGTTCCCTCCTTCCTCACTGGGCCTTTCCCAACACTCCGTATGTCTGTACTGCTGCAACATGGGAACAAAGGGAGAAGACTGTATGTCTGTACTGCTGAACATGCGAACAAAGGGAGAAGACTGTATGCCTGTACTGCTGCAACATGTCAACAAAGGGGAGAAGACTGTATGTCTGTACTGCTGCAACATGGGAACAAAGGGAGAAGACCACTGCATGTCTGTACTGCTGCAACATGGGAACAAAGGGAGAAGACTATATGTCTGTACTGCTGAACATGTCAACAAAGGAAGAAGACTGTATGTCTGTACTGCTGAACATGGGAACAAAGGGAGAAGACTGTATGTCTGTACTGCTGAACACGGGAACAAAGGGGAGAAGACTGTATGTCTGTACTGCTGAACACGGGATCAAAGGGAGAAGACTGTATGTCTGTACTGCTGAACACGGGAACAAAGGGAGAAGCCTGTATGTCTGTACTGCTGAACACGGGAACAAAGGGAGAAGACTGTATGTCTGTACTGCTGAACACGGGAACAAAGGGAGAAGACTGTATGTCTGTACTGCTGAACACGGGAACAAAGGGAGAAGACTGTATGTCTGTACTGCTGAACACGGGAACAAAGGGAGAAGACTGTATGTCTGTACTGCTGGCACAACATGTCAACAAAGGGAGAGACTGTATGTCTGTACTGCTGCTGAACACGGGAACAAAGGGAGAAGACTGTATGCCTGTACTGCTGAACATGGAAACAAAAGGGAGAAGACTGTATGTCTGTACTGCTGAACATGCGAACAAAGGGAGAAACCTGTATGTCTGTACTGCTGAACATGGAAACAAAGGAGAAGACTGTATGTCTGTACTGCTGAACATGAAACAAAGGGAGAAGACTGTATGTCTGTACTGCTGAACACGGGAACAAAGGGAGAAGACTGTATGTCTGTACTGCTGAACACGGGAACAAAGGGAGAAGACTGTATGCCTGTACTGCTGAACATGCAAACAAAGGGAGAAGACTGTATGTCTGTACTGCTGAACATGGCGAACAAAGGGAGAAGACTATATGTCTGTACTGCTGAACATGGGAACAAAGGAGAGAAGACTGTATGTCTGTACTGCTGAACATGGGAACAAAAAGGAGAAGACTATGTCTGTCTGTACTGCTGAACATGGGAACAAAGGGAGAAGACTGCATGTCTGTACTGCTGGAACATGCGAACAAAGAGAGAAGACTATGTCTGTACTGCTGAACAAGCGAACAAAGGGAGAAGACTATGTCTGTACTGCTGAAACATGTCCTACATTTTTTTAGTTTTTGTTTTGTTTGTTTCTTGTCTTTCTTTCTAGAGACATTGTATCAGAAATGTAGGCGATTTTCTTCAGTTCAGTGTCTATTACGCAGAAAAATGGTATTCAGAAATGTTTGACAGTTTTTCTCCAGTTTAGTGTGTGTTTCACAGAAAAATGTTTAGAGAAATGTTGACAGTTTTCTCCAGTTTAGTGTGTGTTTCACAAAATGGTATCAGAAATGTTGACAGTTTTCTTTCAGTTTAATGTCTGTTTTCACAATGTTGTCAGAAATGTTGACAGTTTTCTCCAGTTTAGTGTGTGTTTCACAGAAATGGTATCAGAAATGTTGACAGTTTTTCTCCAGTTTACCGTGTGTTTCACAATGGTTCAATGGGTATCAGAAATGTTGACAGTTTTCTCCAGTTTAACGTCTGTTTCACAATGGTATCAGAAATGTTGACAGTTTTCTCCAGTTTAACGTCTGTTTCACAATGGTATCAGAAATGTTGACAGTTTTCTCCAGTTTAACGTCTTTTTCACAATGGTATCAGAAATGTTGACAGTTTTCTCCAGTTTAAACGTCTGTTTCACAATGGTATCAGAAATGTTGACAGTTTTCTCCAGTTTAACGTCTGTTTCACAATGGTATCAGAAATGTTGACAGTTTTCCAGTTTAAGTGTAGTGTCTATTTCACTATGGTATCAGAAATGTTGACAGTTTTCTCCAGTTAATGTCTGTTTAATAGAAAGTGGTGTCAGAAATGTCGATGATGTATTTCAACTGAAAAAAAATCGTACCAGAAATGGTGTTCTTCAGATGAAGGTCCTGTCACAGAACATGACATGAGACACGGTGACCGCCGTGTGAAGAACACATGGCTGACATCACTATGTCACGAATTATGTATAGATTTCTATATTTGGAATGATAAACCTGACAGCGTTTTTCTTTACACAGGAGTTAAGATGGCGTATTTCATTTGATATCTAGTTTAGAAGTAGGTACAGTTTTTTTTCTGATTTTCATGAGGATGAGTTAGCAGATGTTGAGCCTATAGTAATAGGCACAGGGGTGAGAATATACATCTCTCTCTCTCTCTCTCTCTCTCTCTCTCTCTCTCTCTCTCTCTCTCTCTCTATCTATCTATCTATCTATCTATATATATATATATATATATAATATATATATATATATATATATATATATATATATATATACTGGTCAGGCCTTTGCGCTACATATAGAGCTATGCAAATTATCCCTCCTTAGAAGTCATAAACTTGCTTTTGATATTCTCGTTTATCATTATGCTTTTTACTTACACATATAAAGAGATTTCTAAAAGATGTAAATAGTTTCGATTGCCTGTTTGTGTTCATTTGTACATGCGTGCATGCATGTGTGTATAGGTGTGCATGTATATGTGTCTCTACATGTGTATGTATGCAGGCATGTGTGTGTAGTGTGTATGGATGCATGCATGTGTGTATATGTGTTTACATGTTTGCATGCATGTGTGTGCATGTTTGCATGCAATTGTGTGTAGTGTGCACGTGTGCAAGCATGCTTGTGCATGTGTGCATGCATGTTTCAATACGTGTGCATGTGTGCATGCACATTTCTATACGTGTGTATGCATGTGTGTATAGTGTGAATGTGTGCATGCATGCGTGTACAGTGTGCATGCATGCATGCATGTGTATAGGTGTGCATGCATGCGTGTATAGTGTGCATGTGGGCATGCATGCGTGTATATGTGTGCATGCATATGTGTATTGTGTGCACGCCTGTGTATAGTGTGAGGGTGTGCATGCATGCATGTTTACATATGTGCATGCATGTGTGAACATGTGAAGAGTATGATTCTTCCCAACTTTTGAGAACAGAGAGTTTGCAGTGATTAATCCTGCAACAGTGAGGGGTAACCTAGCTGGTAGTTTGGAATGCCATTTAAGAGGCTGGTCACTCAGCAGACAATTTGCCTACGGCTGGTCTGGGCAGACTGGTTTAGAAGAGACAGCCATTGGACTTCAGCCACATCGTAACTGGGGTTGCTTTTGCTAAGCCTCTCTCGGACCATGGCTGGTCTGGATGGCTTGGTCTGGAAGATAAATTATAGGCCGAAGAGACAGCCCTGACAGACCGTGAAGCCGTAGTTGGTGTTCTTTTTTGCTGAGGTGGACTTGACATTTTAGAGAGATAAATATCCGCAGGTGGGAGTCGTTGGCAACGGAGTGCACGCATGCTGGATTTTGACCTAGATACGGAGTCTGAAGGGTTTTTTCTTGATGTTCCTCTGCACTTCTCCAGATCCAGCCACTTACATGACGGTCAGCCTTTGTTGTTTGTCTGGCCCTGTGGGATAGAATGCCGGTTCAAGAGCAGCCTTGTGAACCCAGATCTGACCCTATTAGACGCTTCTAGTGATTCCATTGTGACTCAGGCCACAAAAGAGTTCCTCGACAGATCTCGTTGAAAGGGGCTGGGAGGGCTATATACTCCCCGCATTCTAGCTCTGAGACCACTTTCTTCACTGAGCAGAGTGTGGTGAATGCTGTGACGCCGATTCCGTTAATCAGGTGCCTGTAAATGTATAAGGGCTGAAAAGCAACAGCCATTGTTGGGCCAGGGTGTAGGCCTAGCGGGTGACACGTGAGGAACCGTTGCGTGTAGCACGCATTCTCCTGAGGGCGGTGTGGTTGGCTCGAACCCACTGTGATTTGAAATAAAAGAGAGAGGACACCAACGAGCTGGTGTTGGTGTGGAAGATGATGTGCCCACTCACTCTCTTCCCCATCTCCTACTCCTCTACCCCTCTTATAATCTTTACAAATGCATATGTATATAGAGTGCATGTGTACATGCATGTATGTATAGGTGTGTATGTATGCATGCATGTGTGTATAGGTGTGTATATATGCATGCATATGTGTATATAGGCGCGCATACCTGTGTGTAATGGTGTGTATGTGTACATGCATGTGTGTATATGTGTGCTTGTGTGTATGCACGTGTGTATAGGTGTGCATATGTGTGTGCTTGTGTGTATAGGAGTCCATGTGTGTGTGTGCACCTGCGTGTAGGTGTGTATGCAGGTGTGTGTAGGTGTGCATGTGTGTATGCTTGTGTGTATAGATGTGCATGTGTGCGTGTGCACATGTGTGTAGTTGTGCATGTGTGTATGTACGTGTGTGTAGGTGTGCTTTTGCGTATGCACGTGTGTATAGGTATGCATGTGTGCATGCACGTGCGTGTAGTACACACACACACACACACACACACACACACACACACACACAGCATGCACATACATGCAGCCGGCCCCAAAGAACACCACCCCGAACAGGAGCGTCAAATTAAGGTCCCAACAGCTGCCTATATGATGGTCTGCCCTTGCAAAAGCACAGACTGTTTGTAGGCTCTGCTCTCTCCCTCTTCCCAGCTTGCACGGCGGAATTGTCCTCAACAGGCTTGTCCTGAGTACCCAGTCTTTCTGTCTGTACGCAGTACATTGTGGGATATGTGAATTCCACGTTGTCTCTGTCTTTTCATGCAGACCGAGATGAACAGTGGGGACAGAGGCTTGTGACTGACTCTGTTCCTGTCTATTTATTCAGTTGCTTTAATTATAATTAAGTGCACAGTCGAATTTTCCATTTCTCTCTTGCGACCTCTGTGGACCCCCTACGCTGACAGCTGACCGTAAGCTAACAGCAACGCACGCTTCCTGGCTGATATACAATACTCGCGTTTCCCACCTCCGCCTGCATGGCACGTGTTGCCAAGTTCCCGCTTGTGAGCACCTTCAGCAACATTCCCACGCCCTGGAAGATGCTGTTCAGTGCCGGCATACGGACGGCCCCCCTCTCTCTCTCTCTCTCTCTCTCTCTCTCTCTCTCTCTCTCTCTCTCTCTCTCTCTCTCTCTCTCTCTCTCAGTGACCAGGGATAGTGCAGACAGAGGCGCTGACCCGTTCTCATTGAACGCACAGAAAGAAGACAATACTACGGTAAATAGACATTCTGTCATCAGTGGGGGAGGGGGTAAAGCAGACAATACTACGGTAAATAGACATTCTGTCATCGGGGGGGGGGGGGGGGGGGGGGGGGGGGGGGGGTGGTAGTAAAGCAGACAATACTACGGTAAATAGACATTCTGTCATCAGGTGGGGTGTAAAGCAGACAATACTACGGTAAATAGGCATTCTGTCATCAGGTGGGGTGTAAAGCAGACAATACTACGGTAAATAGACATTCTGTCATCAGGTGGGGGAGTAAAGCAGACAATACTACGGTAAATAGACATTCTGTCATCAGGTGGGGGAGTAGTAAAGCAGACAATACTACGGTAAATAGACATTCTGTCATCAGGTGGGGTGTAAAGCAGACAATACTACGGTAAATAGGCACTCTGTCATCAGGGTGGGGTGTAAAGCAGACAATACTAAATAGGTAAATAGTAATAGACATTCTGTCATCAGGTGGGGGGAGTAAAGCAGACAATACTACGGTAAATAGACATTCTGTCATCAGGTGGGGTGTAAAGCAGACAATACTACGGTAAATAGACATTCTGTCATCAGGTGGGGGTGTAAAGCAGACAATACTACGGTAAATAGGCATTCTGTCATCAGGGGGGGAGTGTAAGCAGACAATACTACGGTAAATAGGCATTCTGTCATCAGGTGGGGGAGTAAAGCAGACAATACTACGGTAAATAGGCATTCTGTCATCAGGTGGGGTGTAAAGCAGACAATACTACGGTAAATAGGCATTCTGTCATCAGGTGGGGGAGTAAAGCAGACAATACTACGGTAAATAGACATTCTGTCATCGGGGGGGGAGGGGGGGGGGGGGGGTAAAGCAGACAATACTACGGTAAATAGGCATTCTGTCATCAGGGGGGGGAAGGTGTTTTACTGCATTTCATTTCATTTTCAAACACCCTTTCTCTGTGGGTAGATTCCGTACTGAGTGTGTTAATTACAATATACCTAGTTGTGATCAATGGACACAAGTGGCGACACCACACACACAATGCTCTGACTGGGACAGCTGAAAGGAGATGACGTTACTGTTAGCGCGGGGGTTACAGGTCCACACACGGGGCAGAGTTGGCAGCTACTGGCGTGGCGCCTTTCCATCAGACGGACACACTACTGCCACACACGCTGAAAGAAAAACGACATTAAGATCATCGGAACACTGTTCCTCTCATTTGGTGTTATGTTTATAATTTCTCTTTGCTATCAATGCTTGTGTTGATTATTGAGAATCCTTACAGTCTTGTTGGCGTTTTTTTTTTTTTTTTTTTTTTTTTTTTTTTTCCCCAGTTGTCTGTTATGCTCCTTTCGAGCTGACATTTTATTTAGAAATCCGGAAAATCTGTTACAATTGAAGGTCTAGTCTTCCTTGTCGGATGTTTGTTAATTAAAAGGCAGAAGAAACCAGGACACGTCCATTCCATTTGTGCACGTGATAGACAAGAAAGGAATCTCTCGAGATGTCAGCAATGTTGACTGTTTATTTGTGTTTGGTATGCATTCATCGTTGGGTCGACATTGTTTTGCTGCTCATTCCAAGCGCAGTGTTTGAGAGGAACTTTGGTATGTAACTGTACATAATGATATCTTGACTAAAGCCATGATCTTCGCTCCACTGTCGTCATTATATTTGTGTTGTGCCGCTTGTGTGTGCGTGCGTGCCTG
>JADBJO010008423.1:78985-87054 GCA_016801955.1 Conus betulinus
GAGGAAGAGCCAGACGGCGTGCAGAGCCAGCCCGTTGAGCACCCACCCCCCTCACCACCCAGGCCTCCCTCTCCCTCCCCTGCCGGACCAAGGTCACCCAGCCTCGCTCCAGGCTTCTGTGGGAGATGACCACGGCGATGACCATCAGGGTCGCCATGATGACCAAGGTGACCAGAGCTCCTACGTGGTGGCCCCGATCAAAGAGGAAGCACCACACCACGCTGCAGCCCGCTGGCCACCACGTTCACCCCCGAGCAGGGACGGAGGAGGAGGTAGGGGGAGGCGTAGAGGGGTTCGTTGAAGCGGGTCTTGCGAAAGAGGTTGCAGAGGTTGTACAGCAGCCAGGCGACCTGCCAGGCGAAGGTGATGAACCAGGTGTTGAACGAGCCAGGCGGAGGGGGTGGTGTCCACGGGGTGCTGACGGTAATGCACCGTCTGGGTGGAGACGAAGACGTCGCTTCCTGCAAGGCAATGCCAGATGTACATCAGCACGTGTGGTTTGAATCTGTGCCAGTGTTGGACACATATTCCATAATCACAAGGCGGTGCCAGATGATGTACATCAGCACGTGTGGTTTGTCTCTGTGCCAGTCATGACACACATTCCATCATTACAAGGCAATGCCAGATGTACATCAGCACGTGTGGTTTGTGTCTGTGCCAGTCATGACACATATTCCATCATTACCAGGCGGTGCCAGATGTACATCAGCACGTGTGGTTTGTCTCTGTGCCAGTCATGACACTATTCCCATCATTACAAGGCGGTGCCAGATGTACATCAGCACGTGTGGTTTGTCTCTGTGCCAGTCATGACACATATTCCATCATTTACAAGGCAATGCCAGATGTACATCAGCACTGTGGGTTTGTCTCTGTGCCAGTGCAGGACACATATTCCATCATTACAAGGCGGTGCTGTGCTTTTTATGTGAGCAAACACCTAGCACATACATAAAGAACAGGCACAGACGCTGAGAAACAAAAAAAACGACGACGACAACAACGAAGACGACCGACAGCAACAAGAACAACACAAAAACATCAACAGCACAGCAATAATTTCAGTATGTATCATCTAGCACACACACACACACACAACACACACACACACACACACACACACCACCACACACACAACACGCACGCGCGCGCACACACACACACTCACTCTCTCTCTCTCTCTCTCTCTCTCTCTCTCTCTCTCCTCTCTCTCTCTCTCTCTCTCTCTCTCTCTCCCTACCTGCCAATCCAAACCTGGAAAAAAGCTATACAGCACAAGGACAGCTCACACACTGAGGAGATTGTAGAAGAGCATACTGATAGACACACACATCACACGCGCGCGCGCGCGCGCGCACGCACACTGACACACTTACCAGGCAGTCAAAAACTGGAAAAACCATACATCACATTGGCAGCCCCACAGTGAGGAGGGATTGCAGACGGAGCACACACACACACACACACACACAAACCCACACACAACACACACACACACGCACACCACACACACACACACACACACACATACAAACAGACAGGACAGATAGACAGACCTACCCGCCCGTCCAAAAACTGGCGAAGGTTGCAGAGCACAATGGCCGGCCCCCACAGTGAGGGGATTGTAGAGGAGCAGACAACACACACACACACACACACACAACACACACACACACACACACCACAACAGAGAGGAGAGAGAGAGGAGAGAAGAGGAGGGAGAGAGAGAGAGAGGAGAGGAGAGAGCGCGAGAGCGAGGAGTAGAGAGGGAGGAGACAGGACAGACAGGACAGACCAGAGAGACAGAGAGCGAGAGAGAGAGGAGAGAGAGAGAGAGAGGAGAGAGAGGAGGAGAGAGACAGGCCACACCACACAACACACACACACACACACTCACCCGGCAGTCCAAACCTGGCGAAGCAATATATGACAATGGCGGCGCCCACAGTGAGGAGATTGTAGATCAGCAGAGCGATGTACCAGGGGTTGTGGGACCTCTTGGCTGACTCCATGTCCGACAATCACAGCGCACCTGCCGGGGAGTGAACAGGGGGCGGTTTCTTTTCCCCACCTTCAGCTAAACACACACACACCCACACACCACACACACACACAAACACACACCTCTGCAAGTGTGAGTCATGATTATATCAGTCTAGAGAAAAAAAAAGTCGTTTCGACCTTCAGGTCTAACAGAGACGAGAGAGAGAGAGAGAGAGAGAGAGAGAGAGAGAGAGAGGTACATTAAGATTGGAACAAATAGAAACTGAAAATAAGGCAATGAAGACAGCATGGAACAGACACACGTTGTTAGTAGAACTCTTAAAAAACAGAACGAACAAAATGTGTGTCTCTAGACATGATGAAGACTGGAAACAGATAAGCGTTGTGTGTCAAGACGACTTCTTAGGGAATGGAATGAATAAACGTTATTGTCAGCAAACTTTCCTAGAATAAGGCAGAAAGAAATAAAAGATGTTGTTAGTACATTTGCAAGATAATGAGCGCATTATTGTGCGTTAGCAGAGTACTAAAGATTGGAGGCCATTAAAAGTGGTGTTAGAAGACTACTTCCTGAAATACGGCACACAGAAAATTGGTTCGTTAGTCTATTTAAAGAACAGACAAAACTGAAAGAATGAACGGGCTGGACTGTATAATATACGGAACA
Source organism: Conus betulinus (assembly GCA_016801955.1). NCBI lineage: Eukaryota > Metazoa > Mollusca > Gastropoda > Neogastropoda > Conidae > Conus > Conus betulinus. Next base: position 81,660 of record JADBJO010008423.1, read on the forward strand.
ATTACAACTGAGTTCTTTTACATTCCAAGCTAATGGACAAAATAGAAGTAAATTGGACTGGTTATATAAGCTTACACAAAATTGTGTAAGCTTATATGAACCAGTCCAAAGTTAAACTAAATTTCGGAACAAAAGACACGCTGTGTTGGTTGACTGCGCAGATAAGGAACAAATAGAAACCGTGTCACGTAACTTCTTGAAACAGGTAGAAAATACAAACAGAGCTAGTAAACTTCCTAAAGAAAGGGAAAATAATCGTTGTCTTATTCAAGCACGTAAACACATTGCGAAAATAAAATAGTTTCATCAGTAGACAGGACATGAAACACAAACACGTTTCTCGTGTCTTGTAATAGGTCGGTTGAAAATCAATCAACCGCAGCAGCTAGGCTTTCACTGTAACAGTTCATATACTACAAAACGCACACACAACACACCACACACACACACACACACACACACACAGAGCACAGCAAAACACAGTACACAAACAATGCTGTATAGCACAGCCAGCAATGTCACAGCGGTTGACACACGCTAAAGCGAGGAAACACCTACCCCCCAATCCAAACAGCTTGGACGTTCAGAAAATGCCCAGCCCTGCATGTCAAAAGACGCCCTCGGTGACAATGTTCAGGAGTTACAATGCCGTTTGTAATTCATTATTGTTGTTTGAAATTTTGTATAGACTGCTCTGTGTTGAGTTAATTGCGTCACAGCTAAAGGAGTTTTGAGATACACTTTTGTTACTTTGGAAGGTCCTTTGATTCATTATTCTGCGAGGTTAGAAGGTTCACTCTTGCTGGTAATTGGTTATCACAAAAGGAGTTTGGAAGGGACTGCCCAGACGCTTTAGTTTACACCAACGGGCTGCCTATCTAGGTAGAGCCAAATGAAGAGTGCACGATTGCTGTTAATAATGTACGTTTTTCCGTGTCATTCAGCTGAATGTCAGCGACTCTCTTTTTCACTCATTCTCCTCTCGATTTTTCACCGAGAATGCAGGCTATGCGTATATATGTCATCCATAGACCTACAAAAAGCCAAACTGGCGTTCTCTTCCGAAAGTTGAAAGTGGAATTTTACATGTGCACAGGAGGTTGTGTTTGCATTCGTACATGGAACATTCGCGACTTTTCAGGAAAGAGAATCAGAACCAATGCTTACTCCGACAGAAAAGTTTCCTTCCATTGAAACGGCCTTGTGGCGATTCGAAAGCGCGACCCCAGTATCACGAGTCCGTCGCTGTACCAATTTTGCTGTCCCGGCTCCCTCGTTTGCATATCGTAGGCAGATTTTTGCAATGTGCACCACTGTCATTTAATTTGTTTTTGCTCTGGGAGCTTGGAATGTTGCACAACAGTCTCGGAATTTCCCCCCCTTGCTCATTATGACTGTCGTAAGGCATGAGGATACTGCTGTTAAGCTCCATGTGTATCTGAGACTTCATGACAGGGATGGACTCCCAGTCTGGGATACTATGGATGATATTATTAAATACTTCAGAGCTGTCTTTCCTATGCTTGCGTTGGGAGAGCGACGGAACCAACCCGGATGTCTCTTTGATTATGACTGGTTTTGTAAATATGCCTGTAAACATGTGCAGATATGGCCAACAGAAGTGTTATTTGCAAACATGATTGTTCACATAAGCACCTATGCACGCGCGCGCGCGCGCGCGCGCACTTGTGTGTATGTGTGTGTGTGTGTGTGTGTGTGTGTGTGTAAAAATCCATCTGAAAACAGCATGAAAAATCTTCACTTACATGTCCATTCAAGCCTTACAGAAGGAAAACAACCAATTCAAATATTTCAGCAATGCAGCAGAATATCTTTAACAGATATCTGTTGTACATCAGTTTCACTTTTAGTTCCATTAAGATGTCACTGCGTGCGGACTAGTCCAGTAGGCTGTACCACAACCGCTAAGTTGTTTTAGACCACACTGCGCATGATTTAAAGTGATGGATAAATGAATTAATTACCAAGACGAGAGAATCTAAGAAGAGGGTCTCCTAGCTACGATTTAGCAGATGTCTGACCTACGCATTTGCCCAACGCGCTGGTCAGACCTTGAGTACCTACTAACATTAGCTGTGCCATTATTATAAATCGCTTGTGTGTGTGGCGAGTGTAAACGTGTGTGTGTGTGTGTGTGTGTGGGGGGGGGGGGGGGGGGGGGACCAATGTCTGGGTGCTAATGTATGCTGTGCACGAGAGCAGATGTGCGTGTGTGTATGCGTGCACTTGTGCGTGTGATTTGTGGGCTTGTGTGAGCATGCTCCCTGTGCGCACGCATCTGCACGTGTGGTGTGTGTATGCCTCTATATTTGGGTGTATACGAATGTGCGTGTATGTGTGCGTGCGAGTGTGTGTGTATGTGTGTTCGCCTCTGTGTGTGTGCACATGTGTGTGCATGTATGTGCGCATGCATGCATATGTGTGCGCGTAAACGTATATATGTGCGTGCATGCGTCTGTGTGCCTGCGTGCACCTTTGATTGTGGGAAGTGAATGTTCAGAAGATGACTAAGTAACAATAACAAGACCAACAATAACAACAACCACACACATACGCGCGCGCACACATATTCACGCATGCACACACACACACACACCATGTACCAATGCATACACACTCACATCTGTGGATTCTTCATTTAACGTAACTGCATAGGCCCACCGATGAACACCCATCAGCGCACACACGTCTACAGTATTGACTGGGGGTCCCTGAGAGATTCAAAGTCTTATCTCAGTTGATGTGTATTTGATCGTTTGTGTCTTACTGGAAAGGCCCAGTATAAGTTTGCCCCTGTCTGTAGAATCCAATATATAGTTGGTTGGTGATGTTTTTTTGCTCCTCCTGCAAGTCTGATGTGTGGCCACTTCCTCTCTTAATGTTCAGATCTGAAAGATAGTCCATGATATAGTGGCTTTGCTCATGTTTGCTTAGGCGATTCTTTAGATTTCTTACCACATTAGATCGACCCAAGCTGTTGCTTTGCATGCCAGTGCGTCTGGTCTCTCATTTCCTTTAACTCCTGCATGTCCAGGGCAGTACATCCATACGAGTTTCTCCAATGGAAGGTTGCGATTTAATTCATGCCAAACATGGCTTCCATTGTACTCTCTACTTGTTGAAGTAGATTTATGGAGTCAGTCAGTATCATTGCTTGTTGGATTTTACACTGTCTGTGGATGAAAGTCAGTGGAGTGTTTGTGTCACTGCTTCTACCTCCATTGTTAGACTTGAAGTTATTAAACTGTACGCGCCATTGTCTTCCTCGATAGTTCGGCCATTTTGCTTCACAGTGTTTCCCCAGCCTTACCTACATTTGGTGACACAGCCGTCAGTGTATATAACATATCAACTTTTGTGTCAAGGGTTTCTATCCGCATCTGAATTTCTGCGTTGGTTTTGTATTCTGGCCATTCTCGACAGCGTCTTCAAGTTCTGCGGCGATGGCAATTTGGAACAGGTGTTTGAAGTGGTCTGGATACTTTTCCATTCTTTCTTTTCTTTGAAATACGCTACTTTGCGTTTATTTGGGTTCTGGCACACAAGCTGTATATTGTCTTCTGCCTGTCCCATCCATGATTTCCCACGTCCTAACCGAGTGCCTTTTGTTTCCTTGACCGCCGCATATAGCAGGTTTGGGGATTTTAGAGCTCTGAAATATACCTTATCTGTGTTTTTGTCTTGCCTGCATTAAAGGAATGTCAAGCTGGTATTGCGTAGTTTCAACTGGTGTATCTTTCGTGGTTTCCCAGATCAATCTCATTGCTTCATTTTGATGTGCGTGTAAAAAAAAAAAAAAGGGAGAAAAAAAAAAACTGCTGTATCTTTCGTGGTTCCATTGCTGTTTGATGTGCATGTTAAAAAAAATTATAATAAAAAAATAAAATAATAAGGAAATCAATTTGTTGTGTCTCTGGCAGTCTTACTCTTCTTTTTACAGGTCCACCGACTGCGCAAGCATTTATCACCGAATTCACTCGGATATAAAAATGATTTAAAAAAAAAAGAAAAAAAAAAAACGTTTAGTCGATTAACAAAAAATCTACATCGTTTCAAAGAAAAAAAATATATTGGCATGGTATGCTGGCTATTATCATCTTACAACGCATTGTTTAATGCTTAGACGAATCACAAAATATCGTAGCTATCAATCTATGAAGTTAAAATAAGATATCAGTATGTTATGCTATTGCTGATTACCCTGTTAGAACGCCGAATTGTCACTGTAGAACTGTCTGAAACGAATCTTGAGGAATAGAACTAATATCCAACCACACACAGACATCAAACCCTTCATCGCCACACCCTTTTTTCTCTCTGTCTCTGTTCGTCTTCCCCCAAACTTTCGCAAAAATACTTCTCGAGACTCATCGTTTACTTCTTTTTATTCGCAGAAAGAAACAAGAACGATGCTCCAACTGAAACAGTTCAAATAGAAGATCTTCAGCAACAAACACAAAGAAAGTTTGTTAAAAACTAACACCACTGCTGACTGATGACAGGTTTGATTATTAGATGAAGCTCTGACAACAGTAAGGAACATGAAGAACATCAGTCTCAAATAATCATCTGGACATGTGCTATTCCGTTCTGCTGCACTTATTTGTCCTTTTTCAGAATCATATTGAGGAGAAATTAAGATAAAGTGATAGTATCAAACATCATATTCTTCCGCTTTGTTTATACAATAACTTTTTTTTTTTTTTTTTTGGGGGGGGGGGGGGGGGGGGGTGGGGGGGGTCGTTTTCAAGAGTCGCATTCAAAAGAACTCGAAATAAACGATAGTAGTAAACACACTGTTTTCTTCCTCTTCTTCCACTCAAAAAAAAAGTATTCATAAAGTAGAATAGGCCCTCCTGGATCAGCGACTCGATGTGCTATCCTCATAGATATTTAAAGAAATAAAACACGCATTCGTGAGCACAAGTTACTTTCTACAATGGCTGCGTGGACAGTGTAAAGAAGGGGATCCTAGCAACTGATTGTTGAGGACTCACCACATGTAAGGGGGCTGAGGACAGATCGAACCCGATTAACAAGACAGACTTCATCTGATTACAAAACGATAAAAACTGTTAACCAACAGATTATCGTAACGCGAACATTTCAAATAATTTTGAAACTTATTCTTGTGCATTTTTCATTTAGCCATCGTTGTCAACCAAATCAGCAAACTAACTACCAAGTCATCATGCACGTTTGCTGGGTAGCAAAACTTGCAAAACTTACGCAATGAAAACGCAGAAACTCGATTACGCGAAAAGATGGAACGGGGTGGAAAGAGTAAGCGCGCGGCACCATGACGAATAGCCAAACTATACACCTGGGCCCCCTCGCTTTTAACAAGGTGTTATCTAGGACAGCCCGGCCGGTG
>JADBJO010008424.1:0-22500 GCA_016801955.1 Conus betulinus
GTTTATTATTGTTCTATCTTGGAGTCTGAGGTCAGAAACAAGCATGTATAAACCAGTGCCACAGCAAAGTCTACTTCGATCTTGCGTTCGTCAAACATCTTGTACTTGATAATACTTAGCAATAACTGCATATAAATGTCGGTCCTCTAATTGCAGTACTGTTTTAGTGCATCAACGAAGCCATTGAAGGATCGTTATGTTCGATCTGACTTGTGCTTTCGACCTAGCAAACACTAACATGAGTACGAATAGAGTCGTTTATTCGTTTCTATTCCCTGCTTTAGTTAGACCTCAGAAGTGTCTGAAATAATAATGCTGTCCACGCTGTTTTATGCTTCTGCTCTATGGATCCAAGCTGAACAGTTGTGCTGAAGAATAAGACGATTCCACTCATAGTCATACTCTCTGTGCACGCGCCCAAATATAAGGTGCCTAAACCATGATTGCGATCCAACTTTTGGTCTAAAGTCTCTCTCTTGACCTTATATTGAATTCGCGTACAGATCCTTTCAAAAGCCTTCATGTCTATTCTGTTGCTGAATGGATTAAACGGTTTGTCATTTTGGTAATGGCGCTTGCAATTCAGACAAAATACGTCTGAAGGTATGAAATTTATACACTGACCTCACCAAAAGATTAGGATGATTTAGATGATCAGCATACGACAGTCCACTCCCAGGTGATGCACAAAACATAGCAAATTTTTAACTGGTTCTGATAAAACTGCATCGGATGACTGAGCCACACTTATGGGATGTGGTCGTTTTTAATGGGGAAGGTTAAGGTAGCTGTTCAATGGATTATTACCTTAACTTGAAATATGTCGGACTGAGTCACAGAAATGTCAAGGTATCAGTTGGTATATATCTAAGATTGTAGTGCTAGTCCAACAGAATATTTTGCATTATTATATTTGAATGGATCCACTTTTATATTGTTTAAAAATATTTGTAGCTGTAACAACCTAAGACAGTCCATTTTTGAAATTATACTATTGATAACGATTTCAGAACCCGAAGGGTCGCACTCCATGAAATATTTTACAAAGTCGTATGGTTTAATATAAGTAAATCCAAGAATAATAGTAAGATTCAAAAGGTTGACAATAGAGGAAACATAGTTAGCCAGTTAACTATACCTGATGGTTACTACGGATTTTGCTCACTAAAAGAAGCAGTGAGTAACTTCGACATCACTCTCAAACTTAACAATGCAAATCTGAAAACAATGTTGGCATTCACACCGAAAAAGAAGAAGTAGGTTGCTATTTTGATAGAGAGCTAGCTAAAATGTTCGGCTTTACAACTGCCAATCCAGTTAAACATAGTTTTCGGAATTATACCAAACAAAACTACTTATGAGGGGGAAAATCCGCTCAATCTTGCATTGCATTCATTTCTCTATGTTCACTTGGGCGAGCTGAGCACTGATGAAAACGTTTGATGGAAGAACCTTCAACTGTTTAATAGAGCTCTTCCATCGATTATGAAAGTATACAAATTCCTCAATTTACAGTTTTGAAAAATTAGCTTGTGGGAGGGTCGGATCATTTAGTATAAAAAATCACAGACAAAACAGGGAAAGTCGTAAAATGTGATAACCTGCACCACTGTTTTGGAAATTAAATAATTAGTTGTATTAAAAAATAATGTCACGCGGACCAGGGAATCAGGGGTTACATTAGCATCTGATAGGTGTATAACGTTAGAATTTAAAGATGATAAGGTGTATAACTTTAGAATCTAAAGACTTTGCAGACACTGAGGACTTTGAACAGAACGGTGAGATAGGCGCTTTGTATGGTTTTTGAGTACAGTAAAGATGGTTATTACAAACGCAAAGAGGTTAGCGACAACAGAAAGTTTCCTAAACTAGAATAACCGCACAATGTAGAAACAGATAATGCAGGTCATTATGAATATAAAATAGTTCGAAAAACTGACAACGAATGGCACTTAGAACCACATTTAGAATGGGACATAAATTTGAATTCTTAAGCCCATTTACATTTTTTGACCGTCAAAAAAAAAAAATCAGATAATCATTCAACTCTGGTTCTTTACATTTAATCTTACGCCAGAGGACAATAGTCGGAGAGAGATCGAAATAAAGCTGTTTGGGAAAAAACACAGTACATCCTCCACAGAAGGGAATCATTTTGAAGGACGCTTCTACAAAAATACAGTTCATTCCACGCATGAAATTAGGAGGCACGTTCACAATAATTCTTAAAATTTCTGTCTTAAAAAGATGTGTGAAGGGGAATGGAGCTTTGGGGCGTTGGTGACATCCTTATGAAAGGAATTCTTATTAGCTGGAAAACGTTAGACGCTGAAACAGTTACTGTCGTCGTTCTTTACAACGGTGAGGAGATTAAGATCATTATGACCAATGACAAAATCAATGTTAGTCTAAATAGAAGCAATCTCACAGATCTGAATTGGATTAATCTGACACATTTAGATCTTATAGGATTTTATTATACTGAACAAGTTTTGTTTTTTGACCGAGAGTACGATAAAAATAATGACTGGATTAGATTAAATTCTGTTATAAAACTGTGGAGCAGTAAAACTTCATGACAAAACAGCTCATTGTTCATTGATGTGTCGACAGACCGGTTGTGGAAAAATAATATTGTCCTCGACCTATTACAAACAGTTAATCGTTATATATTTTGATCATATAGTAATTTTCTGCCCCACTTTAAAAAATGGAATCAATCATATCATGATCGAAGGTTTATATGGGCAGATAATGACATATATTTGGTTGATCCCAACAATAAAATGTGTGAGTGTTTTAGAGTACTTTTATAGGCTGTTTGAGGGAACGCACACACTATCTATTATTGATGACTGTTCGGCATAAAGAGACATAGTTTTAAAAAAAAAAAACCTTTGTCAAAACTGGCTTTCAGTGGAAGACATGCTGGATAATTGTCTGGATTTTATGTCAGAAATATAACTCAGTTTTAAAAGAGTTTAGAGAACAATGAAAGATTGTAGTTTTATTTCACATGAAAGACAGAGACGCATTTGATGAATGTATGCGTGAAAGTGACGTCATTGAAAACGATCAGGAAAAACACAGGATTAACACAAAACTAAAATCTCCAAAGCCGTGTAAACTGGTATTAAAACAGATAACCCTACCAAGTATATATGGTTGTAAAAGGGAGGTTTTAAAACCCGGTTAAAACTAGTTGAGAGCATATAAAAGCAGGCTAAAACTTGTTAAAACTAGAAGTGAGTTAGAACTCAGTTTTACAATTCTCTGATAGAGAGAGAGTGAGAGAGAGAGAGACAGACAGACAGACAGACAGGCCAACAGACAGACAGATAGAGATGTTTATTTATAACAGAAATGGGGGAGGAGGGTACACACACACACACACACACACACCACACACACACACACACGCACGCACGTACGCACGCACGCACACGCACGCACGCTTGCACACACGCACCACACACACACACACACACACACACACACACACACCACACACACAAGCGAACACACACCACGCACACATACAGAGAGAGACACACCACATACCAAGAGAAGAGATAGATAGACGAGAGCGAGAGACATACCGTTGAGAGAGAGAGAGAGAGAGTTTAATCAAACGAAGATGATGATTTATTGAATCTAACTGCAAAGAGACCGGTTGAAGAGTCTCGGGGACGCAAGAACGAAGTTGTGTGTGTGCTGTGTGTTGTGTGTGTGTGTTGTGGTTTTGTGCGTGTTGTTATGTGTGTGCGTGTGGTGTGTGTGTGTGTGTGTTGCGTGCGTGTGTGCATGTGTGTTTGTGTGGTAGTGGTGTGGTGTGTGTGTGTGTGTGTGTGCATTGTGTAGTGGCTGTGTTTATGGACATTGTGTGCATTAAGGTCTCTGTATAGTGGGTGTTCCTACAGTGTGTGTGTGTTTTGTGTGTGTGTGGTGGGTGTGCTTGTGTATGTGTGTGCGTGCTTGTGTATGTGTGTGTATGTGTGTGTGTGTGTGTGTGTGTGTGTGTGTGTGTGTTGTGTGTAACTGTGTATTGTGTGCAACATGACAAGATTATGTGTGTGTATGGGTGTGTGTGTGTGTGTGTGTAATACTGGTGTGTGTGTGTGGACAGTTCTTAGGGAGGCTAATGAAAAGGGGGAGAGGAGAGGTGGGTTAGGTGGGGTAACATCGACAAACAAAACTTTGCCAACAGGAACCATTGTTATAGCCACGAATACCTGTCGTGGAATGGAGCCGTTCATTGTCGGTCTCTGTATTGTAGGAAGCTGTCCACAAGTCATTGACAACGTGGCCAGACGTGTTTGTTTGCTTTCAGCTCCCAACTTCACAGCATGCCAAAACTCCCCACCGCTATGCAGTAATGTCTTTCTTAGGCTTGAGCTGAAGACCCTCCCGTACTGATTGTGAAAATTTACCAGTGCATGACTCTTTTACCTCCAACAAAAACCCGTCTTGACCATCAAAGAGTACTTCGGTATGATACTATGAACAACAATACAAATAGTATTCAAAAAATGTTAGAAAGGGTACAATTGAATTTCTAACATCAGAACATCAGTCCTAATCAAATGACCACATCGTTTGAATATAATTCCGAATAGGGACAGATTAATAAACAGTGCATACTAGACAAGCTGAAGAGAGAGAGAGGACACAGCCTAATCCCACTAGAGAGAGAGAGCGTCTGAGAGAGCGAACGCAGAGACAGACAGACACATCGAGAGAGAGAGGGGGGGGGGGGCATATGAGAGGAAGCGTTTGTTGTCATGAAACGTGGCATGAAAGTCATAACAATTAAAAAAGAAAATTATTTTGTTATAGAATTTTGGTACGTCATTCATTTTGTGCTCGTAATGTACTGGAATGATATTTGACATAAAGCAACTTACTGTCTTTGTATTTGGTTTCATGGGCCATAAGCTTTTAAATAATAATGGCTCCCATGGCAGTGTGGGTTTTTAAACGGCTGTAAATGGATCAGCACCCAACGACGCACCACTTATGGTGTTTTTTGTGAATGAGATCAACACCATGGCCCATGTTTGTCCTTTCCTAAGCAGTGCCACAAATGCAGGTCTGTATCGTTCCTCGTATGGAGGTTAATTTCCAACCGGTGGCCCTCGAACATTTGCTTAGTCCCACTGATTGCTTTAGAGACAAGTGTCACATCAGGGGTGAGTGTGAGGACCATTTTTGTCCGGTTCCCAAATTGCGGGGCAGTTTCTGAAGTGGCGAAAGTTTGCTTGCTCTCCATGTTGACCAGTTTACGATGAAAACAGCTATTCACCCGCGTTTTGTTGTCAGTCAATTCAGTGTTGTGGTCCCACTTGTTAAGTGGAAGTGTAGGGTTAGGATTAATGGAGCTGGTTTTTCCCTACAGGGGGGTCTTTTCAGTTCTCAGAAAGGGTCTACAATATTTAATATTCCTTTGATTTATCTTGTGAACTTGACAAGACTTGATGACACATAGGGTGACTGTAAGAAATCGTTGGTTTAGTTAATGTGTGAGTCGAAAGTCGATGAGAAGACGGATGAATGGATGGTAGAGCGAATAATTGTGTATTTATATGTCATCTGGGAAAAAATGATCAAATGAAATCAAGTGTATTTTTCAACAACCCGTTGCTTATCTCTTTTCCCTAAAGTACATTCTTTTCTTGATGAAAAGGACATCGTTCCTTTATCAGTGGAAATTGTATTCCTGGCACTTTAAAAGGATTACATCAGGAACATCATGGTTTGTATTCTTCAATGTAATCCCTCATGGTGCTAAATCGAAGAATGTTTCTATTGTAATGCACTCATTGTACTGAAACTTAGTAGAAATATATCATGGGTATTTTCTCTCCCAAATTCTAGTGAAAGGAAAGCTGAAATAAATGTCAGCGAACCGCCCAGAGAAACGTGGACAAACGAGTCACAAGACAACACCACAACGCGTTTCGACCTCTTAGGTCTTCCTCAGTGAAACAAAAAACGAAACGCGTTTGTGTGTTGTCTTGTGACTCGTTTGTCCACGTTTCTCTGGGCGGTTCGCTGACATTTATTTAAGATTTGTTTAGATTTCCGCCTGTTATGTGAAGAATGGCGTATAGTAACAAAACAAGGACGATAAATGTGTAGGTAGTAGGCTACGTAACCAATGTAGTTAATCAGTTCCCCAGATGTCAGTGAGGCCCCCGGCCTGGTCTGAAACTGATTATCATCAGATGTGTGGGTGTGCTGGCCGCGCCCCTGCCGCTATCTCCGTCACGACGACGTGGAGAGGCTGACCGCCATGTCATCAGTGTATATGTGTTGAAAAGGACCACAGGATTCTCCGTCACGACGACGTGGAGAGGCTGACCGCCATGTCATCAGTGTATATGTGTTGAAAAGGACCACAGGATTCTCCGTCACGACGACGTGGAGAGGCTGACCACCATGTCATCAGTGTATATGTGTTGAAAAGGACCACAGGATTCTCCGTCACGACGACGTGGACGACGTGGAGAGGCTGACCGCCAGGTCGGTAGCCCGACGTGATTTTCTGCTGTGTGGGTGTACCCTGTGGGACTCCACTTCGAGCTGTATTCGTGAGCGGCTCTGGGTGCCGTGTGAAGACTGTGACTTTGGCTTGTTGCAGCCAGCCTTGTGAACTGCGTCTGTTAGGACACTACTGACGGTGCAAGTGAGAATTGTGCCAGAAAAAAAAAAACTTAATGTGTCAGTTCTGAGATCGACGGTTGAAGCTCCCTGTGTTTGTTGCATGCCTTTGACGGTTGTGACGTGTATTGATTTTGTGCTGATTTATGTTAATGATTTAGGGTGATATGTATTTATAATGTTTTGATGGTTTAGGCAGCATACCAAAGGAACAAGCTTAACTCGTGTGTTGCCTGGCTGTCCGTGTTCGTGTGGTATTGATGTGTGTGGTGAATAATCGTTACATGCATCCAAACTTCTGACAGTGAGAGTCAGATAATAATACACACAGCACCGCACCATTCGTAGCAGTGAGAATCCTTTCAACTTTCTAGTGGCATTTGTTCAAAGTCCTTATCATGATGTGCCCTCTGCCACGTTTTCTTTTTGTTGCTGTTGTTGTTGTTGTTGTTGTTGTTGCTTCTTTTTAATTTTTTTTTTTAATTTTGTGGCGTACTTTACACCTCCTGGTATGCAACTGGAAGCCATAGTTCTTGATGACCCTGGTGACGACTATGAGATTTGATGGAGTTCCTGACATGTAGGGATTTGTGAAAGGAACAGAGGGTGTAATACTATAACACTTCCGCAGAGGATAGGAAAAAAACAACAACAAAGGAAATGCTATTACCACACTTAATTGGCTTTAACTTCTCAGATACCAGCGCGAATGGTTTACATTTGATTACAAAACAGTGATAGAAAAATATACGTAAGCACTTTGATGGTATTGTACTCTAGCAAAGGGAGAAAAAGAAGTTATTTCGTTTCTCTGGAATTATTTGTGACATTATCCGCACACACACACACACATTACTATTACTACTACTACTATTACTACTACTACTACTATTGCTGCTGCTGCTGCTGCTGATGATGATAATGATGATGATGATGATGATGCTGATGATGATGATGATGATGATGATGATGATGATGATGATGATGATGATGCCGCTGCTGCTATTACTACTACTACTACTACTACTACTACTTCTAACTTCTACTACTGCTACCACTAATAATAACTATAAATATAATAACAGTAATGATTTCCTTATGTATAATTCATCCATCTGTGACTAGTCATTTTTTATGACTCTACAAACATGTATGTGTCCTAGCTATTTTAAATCCTTTGAGAGTGAAATTACTCTAACGAAGTTCTGATGGAAATCTATGGCAAGGCAAACAGAGAATCACAACTGGACTAGGGGTGTAATCAAACCTAAAAGGGTTGTTGGTATGTTCGTTCATGTGTGTGTGACTGGACTACAGTTCAAAGGATGATGGGCAACACTAGCATCAACATTTTGAAGATCAGGGCCCGCGTGTCCGGGAGTGGAGTATTTTAACGGGTCACAACAACACAGGGACCAACATCCAATGGGTCAATGGTTCTGACTGTCAAAGCAGCTTGGCAGACTTCACAGCAAGTCAGGGAGTGGTCTACAGTGTGTGTGGCAATGTTTCGACTTTCTGTAAGATGCACGTAGAATTGTCAAAGGAAATGTACGCTAGTGCTGACCTTCATCGTACGGAATACTGGTGTACCGACTACCACTGGGAAACAGAGGTGAGATATTCACCTGATTCTTCTTTACGTTATGGTGTTGTGAAATGCAGCGTCCATTCTCATGAAAAATTGTTCTCCTATCAACACACAGCCATATCTATATCATACATAGTGACAATCCCTGTCCTTACAATCAATATCAAGCAACATAGACATCTGAATTTAACAATCAAATATGTATCAAAATATTCCGGATATTTACATGCACCAATTTTTAGCGGAATCTCGGGGTTTGGGGGATATAGAACTGAGGGGACCACCTGGACATGTTATCATGATTAGTAAACAACAATATCCCGAGTTTGGTAAAAGTGTAAAACAACGCTTCTACGGAATGCAAAATGAGATAAATGGTATGAATACATTTGGAAGCAGTTTACGTCTCAAAGACCTCATATCTTCCGGTTAGGGTTCCTGATACTACAGACAACTCTAACATAAGGCTATATTTTTCTTCACTTGCCAGGGGAGAAAAACCCACTCCCAGCTTTATTATTTTCCTGCTAAGTTCAATTGTTCTGTGGCTCATTACTCTAAATTTCGAGATCACCTACACTGTAATGTAAAGTGGGAATGTGAAAAGGGACAGGACGAAACAGAGCACTGCTCCTACAGCAGTCCTGCCTGCCAGGGGTGGGTGACTTCACAAAACAAATGCTTCAGATCGTACGAGACTTTCCTTAGCATTCTCGACCGTCTGTTGTTTTCGGTTATTACTGTGCGGAGATTGGTGGACGACTAGGTTCTATCAAGACAAGGAAAGAGCAAGATGACTCTGTGCATGTATTCACAAAATATTTAATATTTTCAGCAGCTTTGGGCTTTACGTCAGGTTGGAATAATGTTCCTTTCATGTATAGCAAATTTCGTAAATGGTCTGACAGCACATTCATATATAACATGAATCACATCAAATCCGTGTATCCATACTATCCTTCCAGAATCATTCAGACAGCACTGTTTAGAAACATGGAATTTCGCGGATATTACCAGCTTAAGTTTGAAATATACTTAGGAGCGCTTTGTGAAATTCTCGATCCCCAAGAATATTCCTTTCCCCAAACTGATTTACCTCGCCAGCGCTACTCCAAATCCAAGATTGAAACTACTCGCCAGCCTCTGTTCTTTAATCCAGAGACTACTCGCCAGCCTCTGTTCTTTAATCCAGAAAAGCATGCGGTGCACGAATTTTTGTTCTTTGATGCAAACAAAGTAAAGCACTCACAACATGTCCACGTTAATGAATGGCAGTTACAGGTGGAAGACTCGTGAAACGCTCCGTACCAGAAGCATTAAAGATACATACATCCTGTATAGATGTGATGACGGTGCAACAATGGTGCCTTATACTTTTGTATGTGACCATAGACAGGACTGTCCACTCAACAGTGACGAGTCTTTTTGTCAGAATCCATCATGCGATGGGTTCTGTGTTCTAGTGCTCAGTGCATATTTCACACACAGCGTTGCAATGAACATTCAGATTGTGGATGATGACATGATGAAAAGGGTTGTGATGAAGACGAACTCTTTCATTTTCAGGTCAAAGATGAACTGAAAAAGCAAAGGTTTTACATCAATTTGGATGGGACTGGATACTTTACTCATCAAGCGATGAAAGGTGAAGACTCTTGTCCTGACTCTCACTACTCCTGTTTGACGGAGTGGCTCTACTGTCTCCCCTGTCTACACACGGTGCAATGGGTTTTATGACTGTGTACATGGAGAGGATGAAGTAGTACACTGTCATAAACCGTTTTGCCCGAACTATTATCAGTGTCGAGACTCAGGAATCTGTGTGCATGAAGTTCACCTTTGTGACGGTCTAGGACAGTGCCCACGGCAGGATGATGAACTGATGTGTGACATGACCTGTCCTGAATCCTGTCTCTGCCTTGGTCACTCTTTCTCGTGCAGTGCCTCTTTTCCTGCAGACCTCTACCCTCATCTTCGCTACCTGAACGCCACAGGCTCGGGAATGTCATTCAGTGATTTAAAACAAAATATCTACACAATTCACCTGAGTCTCTCCCATTGTTTTCTGGGTAATATTTCAGCTGTGAAGCTCGTCAACCTACAGTTCGTTGATCTTGCTAACAACAATTGAAAGACTGTTGATGCCACCGTTTTCACTGAGCTGCCAAATTAAAAACCGTGTCCTTAGCTAATAACCCTATATGGAACGTGACAAGAAAAATGTTACGGTGTATTCATTACTCTCTGAGAGAAGTGGATGTGTCGCAAACACATCTTGGTATGCCTGATGTTATAGTATATATGTATTTACCCCAAGTCAAATGTTTGAATTTATCGTTTTGTGGCCTGAAAATGATTGGGTCCAAAGGCTTTAAAAACGCACCTCAGCTAACTCAGCTGGACGTAGAGGCGAATCCAGTTGTTAATTTTCCTTTTCACTTGTTTTCAAAGGCGTATCATTTAAAAGATGTTTTCACTTCAGACTACAGGCTATGCTGTGATGATCTATTTCCTGAACACACAAGTGGAAGAAGGTGTTTAGCACCTCGCTCTACCCTACCGTCTTGTGAAGCCTTAATGCCGTCTGACCTTTATGCAGTTTTCTTTTGGATAGTGAGCTCAGCTGCAGTTATGAGCAGTTTGGTTTGCTTTATTTCTTCATTCATTGTCAAAGACATTTTTGACAGAAGATTCTCGGTGATGTTGTCCCATGTGCACGTTGCCAGTATATGTATGGGAAGTCATGTTGGCGTAGCCTTGGTAGCAAACGCTTTGTTTTGGGGAGACTACATTCGCTTCGAAAAGACGTGGATCAACAGCGTGATATGCAGACTAAATGGCTTCGTGTTTCTTCTGTCCAGTGAGGTATCCGCTTTCGTAATCTTGCTCATCACTTTGGATCATGTTAACCTTCTGTATTTCCACGGGCATTCAAAGACGTTCCACACATGTCCAGCTGCTGTAGTTTGTGCACCTGCCTGGTTTACTGGCATCATCTTGTCTCTCATTCCGTTGCTGCCAGGGCTGTCCCACTGGGGCCTGTCTGACCAGTCTGGGCTGTGCCGTTTTGGCTTTGTTCCAGTGCTATAACTGTCATCGACAGTTCAGATGGTTCAAGGTCATCATAGCCATTAATTTTACTGTGAGTTCACTCGTCATATTTTGTCAAGTTGCCGTCTACCTGCGCACACCAAAAACACAGCATCGTGTTGGACCATACGCGGAGGACAGTGTATTCGTCAGTCCATCTGACCAGAAAGATCGCTGCGGCAGAGGCCGCTTGCTGGTACGCATTCGGTCTGATTGCGGTGATGTCTGCGGGTGGTGTAAACGGCATCTGACCAGATTTACGACACCATGGTTGTGTTTACAACACCACTCAGCTCTGCCCTGAACCCGCTGTGTTACATGTGGACTGCAGTCTCCCAGCATCGACAGAAAGCACGTGCTGTGAAACTGTTAAAAGTGTTGCATAGAAAAATGCAAATCATGAAGCAATCAATGAAATGAAATTCAACACCACAATTTTCCTATCTTCAGTCACGTGCGGTAAGGAAAAACAACCCTCTGCGTGCGTGTGTGCGTGTGAGTGTGTTTGAATGTGTGTGTGTGTGTGTGTGTGTGTGTGTGTGTGTGTGTGTGTGTGTGTGTCTGTGTGTGTGTGTGTGTGTGTGTGTGTGTGTGTGTGTGTGTGTGTGTGTGTGTGTGTGTGTGTGTGTGTGTGTGTGTGTGTGTGTGCGTGTATATAAGGAACCAAAGATACTGCAAGATCTGTTGGTTTCTTTTTGATGTGTGGTTGCAAAATTTTTGTCCGGATGGTTGGCCGTAATTTTGCATTCCTCTGAGAGGCAATTTATATCCAGATCCAGAATTTTTTCCGATACTTTTTCCCAGTATGCAGATGAGGTCCTCGATTTGAGAGAGAGAGAGAGAGAGAGAGAGAGAGGAGAGAGAGAGAGAGAGAGAGAGTGTGTATGTATGTATGTATGATATAGAGAGAGTGGGATACTGAGAGGGACAGTGTATGTATCTAATCATCAACATATGCATATAGATCGATCTGAATCTCTATATCTATCTATCCCTCTCTGTCAATGTCTCTGTCTGTCTGTCTGTGTGTCTATCTCTTTCTTTCCTCTCTCCTCTCTCTCTCTCTCTCTCTCTTCTATATATATATATATATATAATATATATATGATATGTGTGTGTGTTGTGTGTGTGTGTGTGTGTGTGTGTGTGTGTGTGTGTGTGTGTGTGTGTGCAGAGAACATTTAATTATTAGTACTTCTAGATTTAAGAGTGATGTTACAGAAGAGACTTTCCAAATCAGAACATCATACGTCGTGTCACACTGCCAATGTAATTTATTTGTTGTTCTGTCGCTCTTGTAAGAATGCGCAATATGTTAGAGAAACCAAAATGCCCTCAAAACTAGATGTTATTTACCATAGATCACATACATTGAAGAACACAGGCACTCACATTCTGGATGAGTCAAACTCCAAACTATTTATCCTTTTGACCTCAACACACGTGATAACTAAACTCCTCTTCTTTTTGGTTTACAGTCTATGTTGCATATTTCCCTAATCTATCATTATATTTTAATGCCGTCAGGCAGATGTGTGTTCGTGTGTGGTGTGTGTGTGTGGTGTGTGTGTGTGGCGTGTGTGTGTGTGTGTGTGTTGTGTGGTGTGCTCAGTGCGTGCGCATGTGGTTGCGTGGTTGCGTGTGTGTTGTGTGTGTGTATGTGGTGTGTGTGTGTGTGTGCGTGCGTGCGCGTGTGTGTGTATTTGTTGTGTGTATCTATATATATGTGAGTGCGTGCGTCATGTATGTGTGAGCGCATGCATAAGTGTGTATTATATTATATGTAATTGGTGTGTAGTTATATTCATTATAGTATGTTTTTCGACGAGACTGTGGAATTTGAGTATGTATATGATATACATGATGTTGGAATCTCATGTTAGGAATATGTAGTCTATCAGCACGTTTTTCTTTCCCTGTATTCTCCCCATCCTTTCTCCTCCTCGACGTTTTTTCCCCCTCTATTTCTCTGGCATCGTCGCATCGATCCCCCCGCTCCCCCCACCCCTTCCCCCTCCCCCCACTTCTCCCTCCCGCCATTTATTTCCCTCCTTCACTGTTTTTCACCTGTCCTCATCAAACCCTCTCCCCTCCCCCCCAACGTACCCATCCACTATCCCCACCCAGCACTCTCCCTCCTTACCGCCCCCCCCCCCCCCCCCCATTCCCCTCAATCATTTCTGCTTTCTTTCTCTCTCCTTCCCCTCTAAACTCGCCCTAGGTCTAATTATATATATATCTGTATATATGTATGTATATGTATGTATTATGTATGTATATATATATATATATATATAATATACATAATATTATATATATATATATGTATATATATATAATATATATATATTGATATCCTAGAAACTCGGCTACATTCCTCTCTGTTTCTTTCTGGCTATCCCTATATTTCTATTTCTGTCTGTCTGTCCTGCCTGCCTGTCTGTCTGTAATAGGTGTATATCTGTCCCTCTCTTCCCCTGCCCCCCCCCCCCCCCTCTCTCTCCCTCTCTCTCTCTCTCTCTCTCTCTCTCTCTCTCTCTGTCCCTCTCGTCTCTCTTTCTCCTCGGCCTCTCTGTCCTCTATGTCTTTTTGTCTCGCTCTTTCTTCATCCTTCAAACCCCCTCTCGCCCCCCCCCCTCTGTCCCTTTCCACCCCCATCCGCCCCTTTAACTACAGTAATTCGTATCATTGTCCGTCCTGTGTGTGTTATGTGTGTGTTGTGTGGTGTTGTGTGTGTGTGAGTGTGTGTGTGTGTGTGTGTGTGTGTGTGTGTGTGTGGTGTTACGCAGGCGCTCGTGCTTTGGGTGTTTTTGTTGCATGTACACATTGACCGTGAGCTCAGACCAATAATGGTTCTCTCGCGTGGTCTCCTTTCCTTCCATGCCCCCTGAAAACAGGCACCTGGTGCGAAGTTTTTCTTTTGCTGCTCTCCGAACGTGGAAATCCCCCCCCCCCCCCCCCCCACCACTCCGCACCCCGCACTCTCTCTCTCTCTCTCTCTCTCACTCTCTCTCTCTCTCTCCGGTCTCTCTGTCTCTCTCTGTCTCTCCTCTCTCGCTCCTCGCTCTCGCTTGCCACGTTGCATATGTCAAGAACCGTGGTCTGTGGTGGCAATCAAATTATGGTCAACCTATTGTCAATTCCGCCCCCCTTTGTGCCCCCTCACGGCCTTCACTCCCATCCTACGTTTATGTTTCCTATTGATGCAATGTTTTTAATACTCAACGTTTTGTTTACAAGGTTAAAACATTTGATTAAGGGCCTTTTTCCAAGGTACCATTATTCATGATTCGTGTTTCAAGATTTCTGAGGGTGTTGAGAATGCGTAGCTTTTTACTGTCCACAGTCTGTAGTACCGCCCTGACGAAGGCAAATAAAGGCCGAAAATTTTGGGATCTTTTTAATCTTGTTTGTGTTTTTATATTAGATATAATATATATATATAATAATATAGTAATGTCCGAACAATACGTACACACACCACACACCCACACACATACACGACACACACCCACACACCCACCACACACACACACACACACATCACACACACACATCACAATTTCTTGACAATACGTTTGAACCAATCACGTCGCCCACACCGCCAGGAGTTCATTTTTTTTTTTTATTCCAAGCTTATCGCCTTTCAAAGGCTTATTTGAGGACCATGGTACTTATCTCCTTGCAGCAATGACGCCAATGCTATGACGTCACATTATTTTTTCCTATTTTTTGACCGTAGAGTTTCCCCTTTCATCACACCCGTAGAGTCCAGTTCCCCTCATCAATCTGCAGAATCCACCCCTAAATAACGCACCCTAAGAATCCTCCCACACTGGCACCTGGCAGACCCCCCACCCAATGCCCCTGCGATCACCCCTCCATCCATCCTGCTGATCCACTCTTTCACTGCACCCGGCAGAGTCCATTCCCCACTGCACCCTGCAGATCCCCCATCCCCAACTGCACCCTGGTAGAGTGCTGTGTGAGTGTGTGGGGTGCGCGCGCGCGCGCGCGCGCGCGCGTGTGTGTGTGTGTTGTGGGGGGTCTGATTATATAGATAGATAGATAATCGATAGATTAGATAAGATAATAGATGTTGAAGTGGCAACCTTACAAAGCGCCCCTTTAGCCTACATGTTAGGATGGTCGCTATATAGAAATTGTACCTGCATTAATTATTATTATTGTTATTATTATTTATCACATCATCAATCATGATTATTATCATTATTATTATTATTATGTGCTAAATTTTGTTGGGGGGGGAGTAATTTGTCCCTTTTGATGTCTTAACCTTGGGCTCATACTGAATGACCGGCAAGCCAATTTCTTGGTTTGGGTCTGGTCTCTCCTGCCGGGGGGGGGGTGATGAGAGCACTTGCACGAGTTTAGTTGTTGAACTAACTGGCCGCTATTAAGATGCCCAAAACACAGTCCACAAGCATGGCAAGGTATCCTATTGCAGTAACCAATTGGTTTTGGGGCCTGAGCGAAGACAGTCTTTCCCTCATCCACTCACCGTGTTGTATGCTGAGGGGGCGAATTGTTTATCGAGGGCGATTTTTTAAACCCTCAAGTCAATGCAATTTTCAGGTATCCTTCAGAGGTGAGGATTCTCTCACAGACCTTCTTTAACAGCAGCATAATACCTCATGTTGTTGTCCACATTGGGGTAAATGGGCTACGCACGTCACTAGACAGCAATGTGGCTGTCGGGGGCAGGGGCTTTAGTTTTCGTTGATCAGCATCCACCTTTCTGCAGAATTCCTTTCGAATCAATGATCTGTATAGGTAGAAAATTGTAATGAGCATATGTGCACAATAGCTTTTGTTGTACAAACTTAGATAGTGGTTGAGTAGGTTTTTACACACACACACACACACACACACCCACACACACACAACCACCCCCCTCCCACCCACTCCCACCCCCATATATATATATGATAATATATATATATATATATATCATCTATTATATATAATATATATACATATATGTGTGGGTGTGTGTGTGAGTGAGTGTGGGTGTGTGTGTGTGGTGTATGTGTGGTGTGTGTGTGTATGTGTGTGTGTGTGTGTGTGTGTGGTGTGTGTGTGTGTTGGTGTGTGTTTTGAACTAGCGTGTGAGAGAGAGGGCACTGAAGTGTGTAGGTATCCAACATTTGGGGAGGTAAGTGTGTGAGGGAGGGACAGGAACGACGGAGGGCGTATGCCTGCAGGTCATGTCGCTCATGCTTCATTGGCAATGGAAATGGAAAGAAGTAGAAGCGGTCATTGGCTTTTGTCTGCAGATCCTGTGTTTTGGCTCTTTTTTTCGGACTCTCAGCTTTACCTTACAGCATGAAGGCTAAAAAAAAAAAAAAAAAATAAAAAAAAAACCGGTCCAAGCCCTATAGCCCCTCAGTCAAAAGGAAATGATTCCCCCAGTATATTTTGATGATGCGAATACACACGACACACACATCACACAACACACAGCACACGCACACACACACACATATATAGTATACACAAGTATATATATATATATATATCTATAATATATATATATATATATGTCTGTGTGTTGTGTGTGGTGTGTGTGTGTGTTGTGTCTGTGTGGTGTGTTTGTCTGTGTGTGTGGATTGATTGGTAAGTATAGATAAATGTATCGATAACACGCTTTTATGACACTAACATTTCTTAGTGATCTCATGTATTCTTTCATCCATTAAGTCTGTCATATGGGCGCTTGTTTCTGTTCTACTGGTGTTTCTCTTTCCAGTTGTTTCCCAAGTTACATTATACTGGTCAGCCTTGAGTGAATGGCCGTGTGTCCATTTCTTCATGTCAGCCACTCGTGTGTGTGTGTGTGTGTGTGTGTGTTGTGTGGTGTGTGTGTGTGGTGTGTGTGTGTGTGTGTAAGTCTAGGACACAGGGGGTATAAAGGCAAGCTGTGAACTTCAGTTTAGAATAATGTGTCGCATGTTTGGGGGCACTGGGCCTGTGGGCGCCACGTGTTTCTGTGCAAACCTGTGTACAGATTGAACTAGTGGCCACGAGGCAAACAGCATTAGCTTTCGAGAGTTGTAGGTATGTATACTTGTATTTGACAGTGCGGTTACTGCGTCACATCTCTTTGTTGCCCCTCCCCCCCCCTCCCCCGTTTCGCATCCCATCACCCTCCACCTACTGCCCGCCGCACCACCATCTCTCCTGGGTCTGCGCACAAGCCACACCACTGCCTCCAGAAAGACCATTTGAGAGGGCGGCTCTCCACTGTTTGTTCAAACTGGTTGCCATGCAGATTGCACGAACAATCCTGAAAGAACTATAAAGAAAGCAAAGGGCCTTGTGTGAAGACTGGGGGCGATAACATGTTTTCGCGAGCTATGCCTGAGCGAAATGACAAGCAGCGAACTGGGCAAGCCTAGCATGTCACGTGTGAAGGAGTTTGAACAATTTGCCCGGCTAGTTCAAAAAAATAGCCAATGGCACAAATCTATATAGTTGAAAAAGTATAGGTGACTGCAGGCGGAAATCTGAACGCAATCAACAAAAAAAATTGATGAAGCTCCAACATTGGATGGAGACAGATGATCACGCTCGTGCATTTTCGTTGCCCTGAGTGTTACCTATCTTGCCTGAAGAATACCTAAGAGGTCGAAACAAAAGCGTTGTATTTTGTCTTGTGATTTTGCGTTTGTCAACGTTTTTTTTTTTTTTGTGGACGAGCTTTTCACTAATCTTTCATGTTCTACAACCACACTAATTCATCTTTTTTTTTTTTCTATCATCAGAAAAAGGTCACTCTCTGACGAAAGAGAAAACCATTAATTTGCATTATAATCAAGTGTCTCGAGGTGCTTGTTCTGACTGACCTGTCTGTCTGTACATCCATCATGTGTGTCTGTGTGTTCTGTCTGTGCCTAATGTCTCTTCTTTGTTCTCGCTATTCCGGCATGGTGACTCATTAACATGGCTGGCATATCAAGAAGGAATTACTTGGTGTTAGAAAGTCACGCTTGTTGTGTTTTTCCAGCAGCAGCATCAGCACCAGCAGTAGTAGGCAGTAGTAGCAGTGGTGGGGCAGTAGTAGTGGTGGTGGCCGCAGCATTAAGGTGGGGTGGTGGTAGGGGCAGTGGTAGTGGTGGTGTCGAGTGGTGGTTGTGGTGTGGTGGTGTGGTGGTAGTGGTAGTAGTAGTGGTTAGTAGTAGTAGTAGGAGGAGGAGGGAGTAGGAGGAGGAGTAGGAGGATTATAGTAGTAGTAGTGTAGTAGTAGTAGTAGTAGTATTTTTTCGAGATATTGCGATAGCCAGACAGATGTCAGGATTCTGAGAGCGTTAAAAACATTTCTATTGTTTTGACGTTGCATAATGAATATAGTTCAAAACCCGCACTGCTTTCTGGTCAGCCTGAACGCACACCGTTGGGATAACCTTAGAGTGAAGAATCTACATATCATGGATTGAATCCTAGATTCGAACATTTGGCTTTTGCCTGCAGAGAAGTCCTTAAGCAGGTCTAGGGCAGAGAGCAAGGGGAAGGAATATAGAGTATAGAAGAGGGGGCGGGGGAAAACAAGGGGGGGATGGAGGGGTCCCCAGAGGAAGATAGTTAAGGGGAGAAAAGGGAGAAAGGATGGGAGAGGAAACAGGTGGCGGGGGAAGAAGGTGGGACGGGAGGGGGGGGGGGGGGGGGGGGGTAAAAGGGGGGGGGGTGAGGCGAAGGCAGGGAAGGAGTATGGAAGGTGGGGGGGTAGGACTGGTAACATGTTTTCGGCAACTCGCAATGCACTTGTGACGACAACAGAACCTTCTGCCCGAGGAGAAACAGAGCATGGATCAAACTGTGTTGGCGTAGATAGAAAACACAGTTACAGTTACTGTCCGGCCCAGTGTTGTTGTTGTTGTTGTCGTCTCGTCGTTGTTGTCGCTGTTCTTGTTTGTTATTGTTGTTGCGTATTTTTTGCAAGGCTTTTTGACATCATCAGCAGCCTCGTCTGTGTAGAATACTTGTGTCCTTTCTCCTGGGTCCTACTGGCATATTTCTGTGTAACCCTTTTTCCATGTCTGCTTGTTACCTGACTCCTGGAGAATGGCCACTGGTGGGTGAGGAAAGACCCCACTGACCACAGGTGAAGTCCTGATGACAGCGGGGCAAGACCACAGCTGAGATCCTCTTCAGAGAACGCACGTAAGCCGTTTTAACAAAAGCTAGTGTGCGAATGCATGGAGTTTCACTGACTTCTATCGCGAAACACAGTAACGAGAGGGGCTGCAGGAATGCGCGCAAACGTTTGCCAGATGGTGGCAATTTTTGCCTGGGGCTATGCCAGTCATGAAGTACTGGGCTGCACATCCGTGAGGACACTTTGTAGTGTCACATCCAGTGGGCTTCCACCCAGTGGCGTCTGCCTGGGAGCAGTTACGTCGCCTGAACGTCTGAATGAATGCTCTACGTGTCTGCACCTTGTATCAACACTCCGCAGGCTCCTAAGGTGATGTAGGATGTTTATACCTGGTTGGTTCGGCACTTGAGGACAGTATGCCTTGTTCCACCTGGCATCTTAGAGTTGTGTTATTTTCTTCCTCTGTTCTATATTTCCTGATGCTGTATTTAACGTGTTCCATCAGTCTTGGTTCGTATCGCTGAATAGGAACTGAGAACGGCTTTCATGGCTATCAGCTGACAGTTCTGTAGGAAATGTTTTGTTTCATGTGTTCGCAGTTGTACGGTCAGGGCTTGTTTGCTTCACCTGTCCTTTTCACTGTGGCATTAATCTGGGTCCCTGGGAGAAACTCTTCTGGTATAGGCGTCGACAGGTATGAAGAACACAAACAGAGAGGCGCTGACCGTATTAGCCGTTCTGTGGTGTGTGTGTGTGTGTGGTGTGTGTAGCGATTTTGTTTGTCTAATACTTTATTTTTAAACATAGCAAATCTGGGGAAAACCACTGGCGTGTCAAAAAAAAAGTCATTTGTTAGCTCATCAAGTGCAGTGCTCTCCCTTTACCCCTGTGCAGCTTTCCAGATGACCTCAGAGACAGTAAAGGAGCGGGGTTGCTGGATGTGCACAGCAGCGTTTTGCCTGATGAGTGGCAATCGCTTGCCATGGGCTGTGCAGTCGTGGAATACTGGACTGGTGGTGAGCTGGTGGTTGGTGGTGTATGCATGCTGCGTGCGTGGCTGTGCGTGCGGCGCTGCGTGAGTGTGTCTTGAAAGAGTGCCTCTCAACAAATAAAATGTGTCCTATGATGAAATAAAGCCAACCGGGATCTTTTGGTCAAATATTAGCTGAAACGGTCCGTCTGTCTTAATTTTAGTCTGGACACATCGCCAGAGGAACTTGAAAACTATTACCAAGATCTAAGAAATCATCCTGGAGGGTCGCTGAGATAAAACGATTCCAAAGGTTAAATATGTATTCCACCGGAACAGTCCTTAAATCCATGGTGAAATAGCTCTGCACGTTGAACGGGCGGTTAAAAGAAAATCAGAAGCTTTTCAAACTAAATTTAAAAAAAAGCCGATACGCACAGAATACAGTCAGAAATGCAGAGCTGCATAGTGAGAATGAAAAGCTAATCTCTTTCAGTAACGAAGAGGTTTGCTGTTGCGAAAAACAGATTTACTATGGAAGTTTAATTATGAACTGGTCGAAAGACACAGGTGATGCAACAAAGTTATAGAGAGAAATAAAAGCGCCTAAAGGGTGTTTGTAACCTCCCTGAAACCATCTCTTCATGAAACAATGAAATTCGTCAAAACAAACGAAGACAAAGTAAAATTATGTGCTGATACATTCGCTAAATCCGGTCAGAACGAGTATTTGCCCAATACCTGAACAAAGATTCGATTACGTCAATTTGTAGATGAAAATCGACCTTCGAAATAAATTACTCTGACAATAGTTCTTTACACTAATTGAAATCTAACACAGTGCGGGAATTAATTTCTGCTCTTCGAAGCATAAAGACAAGCGAAACAGCAAAGAGGTAAAGATCCAATTCATATAACATGATCATATGTTTGTCCAGAATGTTTTCTACGAAAATTATGAGGGACTTTCCAAATCCGTTTGAATTCCAGCACTCTACCAGCTACTGAAAAAAAGGCCCCGATGGTTCCAGTTCTAATAAAGAGGGAAAATCAAACCCAAATGCATTTAGCTTCCCACCTGTTTTAGCTTTCACGTCACCAGAACTTACCCCCCCCCCCCCCCCCCCCCCCCCCCCCGGAACTTACCCCCGCGGGGGGTAAAGTTGGGCTAGCCTGGATTTAACCCCCCCCCCCCCCCCCCCCCCCCCCCAAGGGTCAGTCTAGGACTATTTGGAATCTTCCTCCACCCCCCCCCCCACCTTCAAACAGAGAGGGTTATTCAGGGTTTTCCTCTGCCTTTTCCCAACACGCACACCCGCCTTTAAAAAAAAAATGTGTTAGCCTGCATATTTACCCCCCCCCTCCCATTTCCTATATACAGTCAGTTGGTTTTAGACATTCTAGACTAGACTCTTCTCAATAGATGGACCTCCTACTTCCCCCCCCCCCCCCCCCCCCCCCCCCCCCCCCCCCCCACACACACACACACACACACACCCTGGTTCACTAACAGATACGTATTAACATTTCTCGCGCTAGCTTACATGCGTGGGTCAAATATTCGGGTGTGTGAGTACGCCCGTGCATGCGTGGAAGAAAGAAAGACGGCTACATGCCAATGTGACCAAGTGCCAATGTGACCAAGCGTAGTTGTGACAAAATGTCGTTGTGACCACGTGTCGTTGTGACCAAGTACCGTTGTTGCTTCATCCCGGTTTGCCTCTTTTAACTATTTTACAGCTATTTAGTCTCTCTTGAGTACCTGTGTACCTTAGCTTGTACAATGCAGATGACTAGTGTGGTCAGTGCTGGTGGTCAGTGCCACTGACCACTGGTCACTATGACGTAAATCAGATATTTCGAATATTTTACAGTTAATCAGTGTCTCATGAGTGTTTGTATACCTTGTGCAATGCAGACAACTAGTGGTCAGTGTCACTGACGATTGGTCACTTTAATGTATATCAGAGATTTTAACTATTTTTACAGCTAATTAGTGTCTTCTGAGTGCCCGTGTACCTTGTACAATGTAAATGACTGGGGGGGGGGGGGGGGGGGTCAGTTCTTAGA
>JADBJO010008424.1:27500-35000 GCA_016801955.1 Conus betulinus
ACACACACACACACACACACACACACACACACACACACACACACACATACACACACACACACACACACACACACACACACACACACACACGCACACATACACACACACACACACACACACACACACACACACACACACACACACAACACACGCACACACACACACACACTGACTGACTGAAACCAGTTTATTGTCAGACTAACTCATTGTTGTACTCACACACACACACACACACACACACACACACACACACACACACACACACATATGTATATAAACCTCCAATCTCCGTAGACTGAATGGTGAAGTAAACGTTGAATACCACCCTAGCGATCCCGTATTACTTTGAGATACAGGGTCTGTGTTGGAAGGGGGAAGTGAGGAATACAGGGAGAGTGGGGGACTCAGAAATGAACACGTCATCACCGAGTGCTCTCAATGCTGAAAAGTTCCTCCCAAATTGCCCACTGGTCGTACTACGAGATCCTGACTACGTACCGATGAGAAGCTTTTCTGTGTAGAACTCTCCTCTGAAAAGGAGTTTATTGTTCTGCCTGTAAGAAAAGTGTCCCTGAAAAAAAGGGGTTTATTGTTCTGCCTGTAAGAAAAGTGTCCCTGAAAAAAGGGGGTTTATTGCTCTGCCGGTACGAAAAGTGTCCCTGAAAAAACGGGTTATTGTTCTGCCTGTAAGAAAAGTGTCCCTGAAAAAGGGGTTTATTGTTCTGCCTGTAAGAAAAGTGTTCGTTGAAAAGCAAAGATCAAAAGTCACCGAAATGGGAAAAAAATCAGTAAAATGATAGATCAGCGTTTGTTCAGAAATGAAAAGCTGGGAAAGTAAAAGGAAAGGGCTGTGAAGGCCAGCAATGGGTGATTTGAAATGCATAAGGATGGCAGCATTACATTCAAGAAATCTATAGTCTGCAGCGTCCGACTCCCTAGGCCTTGAAGGCTGAAAGGTTGATGCAAAACACGTGCAACTAGGACATAAACACTGAAAGTCAAAACCTGGACCTAATGCCTTCCATCTTCGTAGAAAACGTAATGATGCCAGCTGCCATCGCTCCAGAGCATGAAAGAATGGCCGGAAGGCAAAGCCAACGCAGAAAATCAGATACAAGCGGGAAAACCCCAAGATATTGTGATATACACTGACGATTCCATCACAAAGATAAGTCAGACTGTGGATACACAATGAAGTGTCCCTAAAAAGCAAAAATGAAAAGTCACCGAAAGGCAAAAAAGATCATTAACATCATAGATTACTTCATCAAAGATTTTGTTCGGAAATGAAGAGCTGGGAGAGTAAAAAACTGTTCAGAAAGACAATGGCGCATACAGCACAACCACCTCAAGTCTAACAACGGAGAGAGAAGCAGTTACACAAACACTTCATTGGCTCTCAACCGCAAACCAGCGCAGAGCTCAGCAAACCATGATACAAGACTGACTCCATGAACCTGCTCCTGAGTGGAAAGTAGAATGGGAAGTCCTACTTGGCATGAAGTAATGTGCAACCTTCCATAGGAAAGATTCATGTGGATGCACTGCCCTGCGCGTGCTGGGGTGAAAAGAAATGTAAGAGCAGACACACTGGCCGGCAAAGCAGCGATCAGAACTGGATTACAGCATAGCCAATATGATGTGATAAGAATTCTGAGGATCACCTCAGCAAACAATATCATAGCCACTATACCATAAACCATCTTTCAGAGCTCAGCACTAAGAGAGGAAGTGGCCGCAACTCCAAACTAAAAGGGAGAGCGAGAAACATCACCAATCATACAAAAAACTGGAATAATTGAAGGCCAGCACTGCGAGAATTCCTGGAGATTACAGCACACTCGCACTGGGCGTTTCCAACGGCAGATTCAAAAGACCAAAACAAATGTCATCTGAGATCAGACTTTGAGACTCAGAATCACCTGTATTGCTTGTAAACATATGTGCACTGATCAGGCTGTTTTGATGAGGCGATGCCGGTGTGTACAGTGGACAGTCCAATAGACGTGGGTGTGTATGCGTTGGTGCATGTGTGTATATATATATATATGTGTATGTGTGTGTGTGTTCTTCATTTAATGTCCTTCCACTGAAAGTGATTCAGATGTGTGTGTGTGTGTGTGTGTGTGTGTGTGTGTGTGTGTGTGTGTGTGTGTGTGTGTGCGTGTGTGTGTGTGCGCATGTGCGTGTGAGCGCGCGTGCATGTGTGCGTAGTAGTAGCGTAGTAGTAGTAGTGTAGTAGCAGCAGCAGCAGCAGCAGTAGTAGTAGTAGTTTCATTTTACGTCACAAACGCATACACGCAGGCACGCACACACACACACGCATGCACGCATGTAAGCACACGCTGTCGTTTTTTCTCTCTTTCTTACTCTATGTCTATGCGCGCGCTTTATGTCTATGTGCTTGTGTGTGTCTGTCCATCTCACTGCCTGTGTGTTTGTCTGTCTGTCTGCCTGTCTCCGTCACTCTCTCACTCCCCCCCCCCCCCCCCCCACACACACACACACACCCCCACTCTTCCCGCTTCTTTTCAGAGATGAAGTAACCCAGATGCCCAGCTCTTTCCGATCTGATCTCAACATGGGCGCTGTTCGTGTCAATCAAAAGGTGTCATTAGCAAAATAAAAGAACAACAACAACAACAAAACAGTTTGGCGCTCCAAACAACTGGCTGCCCCATTTGACCCAGTACGGGTAGGGAAACGTATACACGGTAGGAAACACCACCACCACCAAAACAACAACAAAAACAACTTACACAAACACATGTTTCGCATACACCTCAGTCATGCCGATATTGTCTTTATCAACGAACTCAAGTTGTTATCAAGAAAACTCTCTCCCCCCCCCCCCCCCCCCCCCCCCCCCCCCCCCCCCCCCCCTCGCACCTGTCACATTGATTTATGGCAAGCCACAGCTGGCTCCGAAGTCACTGAAAGGAACACAGCCATCACTACCTCCATTCGATCGTCTCCGTGCCTATGGACAGCTCGTAACAGCCAGAGGTGGAAAGACTATTTCTAATAAGCAAGAGGATCATAAATATCAACAGAGTTCATATGTTCTTTTCTGACTGTGGGGCGAGAACACAGGTTGCGCGCCAAAAAATGATTACGTCACCAGCCGCCGTGGCGAAGTGGTTAGCGTCGAGGACTCCCGGCTGGTAGGTCGTGGGTTCGATTCCCATCAGAGTCATGTGAGATTTTATTTCCCGACCAGCTCCTACCCAGAGTTGAGTTTGTTACGGGCTCAGTAAGGAAGACTGGGACCACACAGCCGAGTTTCATCCACTTAATGGATGCGTATCCAAGATTCTTGCTCAAATTACCTGACCAACACTGCATGTGTCTGTTTCTCTTGGGCCTGGTTGGCGCCAGGAGATATTATGAAAGGAAACGTAGAGTATAGCCCTGTCATGCAGTCTCAGACCAGAATGGAGCATCATCTTCATCATCCTCATTTTCATCGACCGGCATGAACAAAAAAGTCTGAAATTCTGAGGCCTTTCATGCCCTGCTCTCATGGTGACCTCAGTTTCAATGTCTTCTCCACGTCTGTGGCCTCAGTCTAGTTCCGTCGGGGTCATCAGTATTGGCGAGTCCATGGAGGCTGTCATTGGACGGACGCGGTGGCGCCCTCCAGAGGGAGAGCTCACTCATGCTTGCTCCGCGACTAAGCAATTACTGTCGTAAGTAGGGGGCTTAGTAGGTGGTGTCCTGCGTATGTTGGATCAGAACAGCCGCCACTGAACACCACCGAAGTGACTCGGCAGCAGTGCAGTGTCTCCTCCGGCGGGTTGCCTTTTGACAACTTGATATTGACTGCCCCCTGTGGGTTGCTGATGCTGGGGCCGCGACGGGGCTGACCAAGCTGTGACTGTGGATGGTGTGTTGGAATGAGCGGCATGGGTGCAATGCCACTGAGGTGGCACAGAAGATGGTGCAGCAAAAGAAAAAAAAAAAAGAAAGAATGCGCCAAAGCCTTGCTGAAGGAATCAGGTATTTATTTATATACAGGCGCAGTAAGATTGTTTTAAGACTTTACTGTGTCTGAAAGTTGATTCTCCTCATTTACTTTCGTACAGTCATCAAGGTACAAGCCAGGTGGTTCCAAGCAGACAGATGAAAATAAAAGGAATGGGACTATTTGGGAGTTTCCAGACGGTACACAGATAGGGTCACAAGTGAGTGCAAAGGCCTGAAATGTGACGTCAACTTTGGGGAAGGTCATTATGAGAAGATTGTTCGTGATTTCATCAATTATCAGTTTAACATTAAACGCTCGCTCCTGTTTATGGTAGGCCTCAAAACACCGACATGAAGTACTAAAATCCTAACTGTGACGTGTGGCCAGAGCCTAGAGAGCGACTGTGGTTTCCACGTCAATCCGAGGTAAGGCGACAGTCGCCGGACACACTTGAGGAACTCCTTTGTTGATCCGACAGCAGGGGTGACAATGGGACAGGATGTGGTGCAATATCTGAAAGGCCTCGCTCGTGTGTGTGTGCGCGCGCGCGCGCGGTGTGTGTGTGTGTGTGTGTGTGTGTGAGAGAGAGAGAGAGAGAGTGTGAGTGACTGTGTGACTACGTGTGTGGTGTGTGTGTGTGTGTGTGTGTGTGTGTGTGTGTGTGTGTGTGTGTGTGTGTGTGTGAGAGAGAGAGAGAGAGAGAGAGAGAGAGAGAGAGTGTGTGTATGTGTGTGTGTGTGTGTGTGTGTGTGTGTGTGTGTGTGTGTGTGTGTGTGATAGTGACTATGTGTGCGTGGTGTGTGTGTGTGCGTGTGAGTGTGTGTGTGTGTGTGTGTGTGTGTGTGTATGTGTGTGGTGTATTTGTGTGTGTGCGTGTGTGTGTGTGTGTGTGTGTGTGTGTGTGATAAAAAGGAAAGAGGGAGAGAGAGACGGGTGGGGGGAGAGAGAGCATTACTATTAGCTTATGGCCAGTCCTTGGCATAAGGGGCCCAAATACGTTCAACGCAACCCCCACTTTCGCAGAAGAATAGTCCATTGTGACTCTGTCGGATGGCCACCGCACGCGTACATCGGTATCGTGTTTAGACGTCTTCCCCACAGACTGTACACTGGTGTTGTGTTTAGACTTCTTCCCCACACACTCTACACTGGTATTGTGTTTAGACTTCTTCTCCACAGACTGTACACTGGTGTTGTGTTTAGACTTCTTCCCCACACACTGTACACTGGTGTTGTGTTTAGACTTCTTCCCCACACACTGTACACTGGTATTGTGTTCAGACGTCTTCCCCACACACTGTACACTGGTGTTGTGTTTAGACTTCTTCCCCACACACTGTACACTGGTATTGTGTTCAGGCGTCTTCCCCACACACTGTACACTGGTGTTGTGTTTAGACGTCTTCCCCACACACTGTACACTGGTGTTATGTTTAGACTTTTTCCCCCACGGACTGTACACTGGTGTTGTGTTCCTCCCCCCACACACTGTACACTGGTGTTGTGTTTAGACTTCTCTTCCCACACACTGTACACTGGTGTTGTGTTTAGACTTCTTCCCCACACACTGTACAGTGGTGTTGTGTTTAGACTTCTTCCCCACAGACTGTACACTGGTGTTGTGTTTAGACTTCTTCCCCACACACTGTACACTGGTGTTGTGTTTAGACGTCTTCCCCACAGTCTGTACAGTGGTGTTGTGTTTATAGATTCTTCCCCTCAGACTGTACACTGGTGTTGTGTTTAGACTTCTTCCCCACAAACTGAATGTGGTCCAATTTGAAAAGAATAAGGGTTAGTTAACCACAACAGATACAGACCAATGAATTCCAGGACGTGTGTTGTTCTTCAGTTTAACGTCTTCCCACTAAAAGTGATATTAGACGATGTGTGTGTGTGTGTGTGTGTGTGTGTGTGTGTGTGTGTGTGTGTGTGTGTGTGAAAACATGTGCATGCCTGTATGATTCAATCACAGTAACAAGTAAGCAAGCCCCCCCCCCCCCCGCCCCCGCACCTCGGGGAAAACATTATTTTAAGTGAAAAAAAAAATCCAATTTCACAGTATGTAAAACTATAAGGAGAGCGTCCAATGGTCCACTTTGTCAGTTCTTGAGCACTGTCAATCATATTTGGATAGATAGTACGATGTATGTCAATTAATGTGTAGAAGGACGAACAGTTAAAAAAAAATGTTAAACAGAAAAATGTTAAACAAATTTACAGATAAATACCAACTGAACTATGTGACGAACGTTTGCAAATTGTGTAAAGATAAAACCAGTCATTTAATACTTTAGATAGAGACAGGGAACCGGATCCATCAGATGAAATATCATCACCTGTTTTGCTAATAATCTCCTTTGCTCTTGGACAGTAAATTAATAGATGTTCATCTCCAAGTCTTTCTCAACACATACCTGTTACATTTTTGCTGAATTTTGTTCGAAGTGAACTCAAAGGCATTCTGTGTATTAAGCTTTGTATTTCTCTAGGTATGGAGGAAAGGTCGGGTCTTGATGAGGCCGATGGACTTTTTTTTTTCCCCAGAATTGGGTTTAATACAGTTGTGGAAATAGTTAATTTCTGACTTCTCTAATACATTTCTAAAATTGTTACTGGACGGTTCGTTTATTAAAGAATAGCATTCACTTAAATCTAGGTAATGTCAAGTGGTATTGATCCTTCTACATTTCGAGCTGCCTTTCTTGCAGCCTGATCGACCCTCTCATTTCCACAATGAGAAGGTACACAGCAAAATGAAACTGTAATGCATTTAGCTGACAGAAGATGTATGATATGAATTATTTCTGTTATCATCTGAACACGTATTTTTGGATTGGAAGACTGAATAGCGCTAATGGCTGATTTAGAAATAGGTGCATTCTAAAATTTGACAAGAGTTAATAGGGAAACTCAAGACGTGTTGTAGAGACATCAAAATGGCAACAAGCTCAGCACTGAATATTGAAAAAAAAATGTCTACCAAGGTGGTACAGCTATTCTACTTTTAAATTAATTATTATAAATGCTGCTCCTGTATCTAGATTGCCTAGCACTGAACCATCTGCATAGATTTTCAATTAGTTTTTGTATGTATTTTCTAAATGAATATCAATGAATAAGAATATAGGTTTCTGGATTCTGGATTCGACATTAGAAAAGTAGTTTAAGACTCAGAATCAGAAACTTACTTGGAGAATATTTCGACAGGGTCGCCCTGTCTTCATCAGCTCACTGTTTCTGTTGTGGCAGCGAGGCCTGGTGGGACGACTGTTGTGTGGGGTCAACAGTTGTCAGGATCTGATTGTAGAATGGGGAAGTTAAAAGCCTTGATCTCTGTTCAGGCTGGGGCGTCTGGTCTTGATTTCGATGGCTTCTTTAACTTTTTTTTTTGTGAGGAAGGGCTCTGTAGACAAGATCTTGGTTTCAAGGGGGTCTGAAACTGTGGCCTGTGGCTTGTAGATGTTCATGTATGGCAAAAGTAGATCGGTTTTGGTGTTCCTGTAGATGGATGGTTAGTGTCTTGCTGTCTC
>JADBJO010008424.1:36625-61625 GCA_016801955.1 Conus betulinus
GAAAGAACCAGAGACAGAGACACACAGACAGAGAGAGAGAGAGAGAGAGAGGGGGGGGGGGAGAGAGAGAGACTCGTGACCTTAATGTGAGGCCATCAGCCTATTCAGAGAGAGAGAGAGATTTCACGTGATACTTGCTACTAGAAAGCAGGATTTTTAGAGCAAGTTAAATATTGTTAGTACTACTGGTTTATAGTTCTAATATCACTGAATAGTGCATACGTAGAGAAATAAATGAAAAGTACCGTATCCATCAGCAAGTTTGTTTGTTTGTTTGTTTTTTGTGGCATCAGTTGTCGGATCAATGGAGCACCTAAGGCGGTGATTTTTTTTTTCCACTATGGCCGAAATCCACCTCTTCAGTTTTTGGTGCTTCACACTGTCCTCTTCACCTGCCAGAAAAACAAAAAATGCAAAAAAAAAAAAAAAATAAATACTACTTTCAACTACTAGGGGGTTTTTTCCCCTCCTTTCTCTCTCTCTCTCTCTCTCTCTCTCTCTCTCTCTCTCTCTCTCTCTCTCTCTCTCTCTCTCTTTTTTCCCCCTCTCTCTCCAAGCAGTCCCTTACACACCATGCGTAGTCTGTATGTTCTCTTACAAACTGACATATTCTTGCTGGTTTTAGCGTTTTGGTGTTTGTTACAAAATGTCTGGGTTTGTTAAGGTTCTAATGTGTGGTGCACTGGCACTCTCACACTGATATCAGCAAGTTCATACATGTCTGTCTGACTTCAATTGTCTTTAACATTGTTCAATACATGAATACATGACTGTTTTTTTCTTCCTTTGGTGAATGAATGCGTACATATCTTGCTCCGTTTGTCTGTAAAACTCTTCAATAAACGAATATAATATATATATATATATATATATATATATATATATATTATATATATATATATATATATATATATATTAAAAATAGGATGGTAAAAGGAAGTTTTAAAATCAACAGGTCTGTTTCGAGCGCTCGCTCTCCTCAAGATCCTGGGGAGAGCGAGCGCTCGAAACAGACCTGTTGATTTTAAAACTTCCTTTTACCATCCTATTTTTAATAGATGTTGCTCCCCAAGGGTTGAGCACTTTAAAAATTTTATTACGCACTTTAGTGGTATTTTTGATATTGATATATTTTATTAAAATAGTATGGTAAAAGGAAGTTACCATACTATTTTAACAGATGTTGCTCCCCAAGGGGTTGAGCACTTTAAAAATTTTATTAGGCGTTTTAGTAATATTCTTGATATATATATATATATATATATATATATATATATATATATATATATATATATATATATGTTTCTCTTTAACACTTCAGTACATGAATGCACGCATATCTTGAATAAACAAATGCATACATATCTTATATGTTTTAACACTCTTCATTAAACGAATGCACACACACACACGCATATATATATATATATATATATATCTTATATATATAGATATGTCTTTAATACTCTCAATCAAAATATCATACACCTCCCACTATATGTTTTTCTTTAACACTCTTCAATCAATAAATGCGTATATATCTTAGAATGTTTTTGTTTAACATTTTTTGACAGATGAATATGCACACATCTTATTCTATGTTTTTCTTTTATACTCTTCAATAAATGAATGCATACATTTTTTTGTTTTGTTTGTTTCCTGGTAACATTCTTGAATGAATGAGTAGACACACATCTTACTGTGTTTTTCTTGAGCATTCTTCAATAAAATAAATAAATAAATAAATAAATAAAAAACTCGCACGTCTCACACTTTTTTTTCAGGAGGATTCCTTTTCTCACTGATCTCAGTGCTGCTCCTCCTGGTGATCTGCTCCTTTTACCTTCAGCTTAAAGGGACGCAACTGTGGATCCCATTAAACGGAGTCAAACCCGGGGTCCTCCAAGTCCTGTCCATCGGGAGTCCAGCGCTTTCATCGAAGATGTCTGCCAAACCTGGGAGCGACAGCAAGAAAGACGGAGCTGGGAAAGACGCTCAAAGGGTTAACACCGCGGAGAAACATGGAACAGGAACTTTTGAAAATGCCACAGAAAAAGCTTGAGGTGGGAGCTTCGCCGCGATGAGGGTCAATCTTCAGCAAGACCTCGAGAAGAGCGATGTGAAAGCTTTTCCGAATACTACCAGAAAAGCCGTGAATCAGAGCAACTCGGTGCTACGCAGTAAATCTACGAAGTCGAATGATAACCAGCTCTCTACCGACTATCCCAGGCGCTATCTCCTTCGCGACTATCAAGGGCGCCTCGGCAATATTCTCTTCCAGTTTGCCTCCGCCTACTGCATCGCCAAGCTCAACAACCTGACTCTGGTTGTCAAGGATGTGAGAGCTCTACGAGATCTTCGCCACCATGATTTCCTAGTTCGCGAACAATCCTGGACTCCGGGCACTCCAGTTCAGCGCCATCCTCCATCCGATGGCTGCGATTTCCATCCATCTCTCATGACCCTACAACCGACCACGTCCAGCCATTCCCTGGGCGGGTACTCCCAGTCCTGGAAGTATTTCGAAACCTGCAAGGCGAAGGTGAAGGAAGCCATCCGCTTCAAAGACAGTATCGTCCAGCAAGCTGTCAGCATCGTGTGCCGAACTCCGAAAGAAACTGCCGGGCCGAATCTTGGTCGGGATGCACGTACGAAGGGAAGATTACTTGAAGCTGAGGGATGGCAAGAGGGTCGCCCCGCCAGAGTACTACCACAGAGCGATGGTGTACTTCCGCTCCAAGTTCCGTGACGTGTATTTTGTGGTGAAAGCGTCAGACCCCTCGTGGTTCAGGGATAAAGTTTCTCAGGCAGCTGACGTGTTCTTGGTGGGCAGACACTCCTCCCCAGCCGTGGACATGGAGGCGCTGGCGCGGATGGATCACGTGATATTCAGCGTGGGCACGTTCGGCTGGTGGGCTGGGTACAAAAACAACGGCACGGTCGTAGGGTACAAGGATTTCTATGAGCCTCTTTCGGTGTATGGGCGAAAGATGATGGACAGCAGTGAAAACTTTTTCTATCCGGGATGGATCGCGTTGTGACGCTTTGGGAATTGGGAGTGGTGGTGGTGGTAGTGATTAAGTAATGCTTTAAAAAATAGTTATGGTGATGCCATGTGCAGTGTGTTATACATCTACGTGTTTAGTAACAATGCATTAATCGAGGTGTGTGTGTGTGTGTGTGTGTGTGTGTGTGTGTGTGTGTGTGTGTGTGTGTTTAGTGTGTGTGTGTGTGTGTGTGTGTGTGTGTGTGTGTGTGTGTGTGTAGGTGGTGTGTGTGTGTGTGTGTGTGTGTGTGTGTGTGTGTGGGTGTGTGTGTGTGTGTGTGGTTGTTGTTGTTGTTGTTGTTCTTCTTCTTCTTCTTCTCTTCTTCTTTTCTTCTTCTTCTTCTTCTTCTTTTAATTTACGTCTTTTCACTAAATGTGATATTAGACAAGGTGTGTGTGTGTGTGTGTGTGTGTTGTTGTGTTGTTGTTGTGTGTTGTGTGTTCTTTTGTTCTTCTTCTTCTTCTTCTTCTTCTTCTTCTTCTTCTTTTCTTCTTCTTCTTTCTTTTTCTTCTTCTTCTTCTTCTTCAATTTAACGTCTTTTCACTAAATGTGATATTAGACAAGGTGGTGTGTGTGTGTGTGTGTGTGTGTGTGTGTGTGTGTGTGTGTGTGTGTGTGTGTGCGCGTGCAGCCTGCGTACGTGAGTGCGCGGCCGCGTGCGTATGTGTGCGTGAGTGCGTGTATGTGTGATGAGGAGAAACTGTAAGTAAGGATTAAACTGTAAAAAAAAAAATAAAATAAAATAAAAATTAAAAATTTAAAAAAAACATCAAAAATAAAAAAACAAACACTGTACAAAATAAGATCATGAAACAGCAAACAGGATTGTGCCAACTGGGCTTAACATAAGAATTCGTACGAAATTTAAGAGAGACATGGTATCCTGGAATATGCACTTTGAAGCATCCTTTCTAATTCCGACAAATCAGAATCAAAGTAGGGGCAAAAAGTATAGAACGAGTGTTTGTTGTACAATTATCAAGGGCGCCGCAAGCACATCGAATATTCTTGACATATTTGTTCTGAATGCATTTATTAATAAGGCGCCGCAAGCACATCGAATATTCTTGACATATTTGTTCTGAATGCATTTATTAATAAGGAAATAATAAGGAGAGAAGTTGTTTTTACTGTGTCTTGGATATAATTCTATGTTTGTATTACGGTTTACTGGATTTACTGAGGAAGCCCTTTTTTAAAAGATGACTTGCTCGAGAGTTCTTACAACAAAGTATAGAAGAGTCGGGGTTTGTGTATTCGGGGGAAGAACACTTTCTTTGTAGTATTCCTCAAATTTTTCAAAAGAGGCTCTTTGTAAGAGAAAATATCCTTCATGTAAGCTCAAGGGAATATGAATAGTAGCCGTATTGTCAGAATTGTTTGCACCTGCTCGAGTAATCCTGTCAGCCCATTCATTTCGGCATATGAAGCAATGGGAAGGAACCTGTGACGGTACAAGTGTCCGCAGAAACAAAGTGTCCGCATGCGGACACATTGTTCCCTGCGTACACTTTGTACCGTGAACTGACATTCAAAGTGTCCCCAGAAATCCTGCGGACGCTTTGTTCCGCGAGGTGACATATAACTTACAATAGCGGTACAAAGTGTCCGCAGCCGTTTCCGCCTCAGTGTGAGTGGGTGAATGTGCACGTACACTCCCATGCACGTGCATGCGTGCGTGTGTGTGTGTGTGTGTGTGTGTGTGTGTGTGTGTGTGTGTGTGTGTGTGTGCGCGCGCGCGCGCGCGCACGTGAGCGTAATGTAAACTTTTGTGCGCTGTTGCACAAAAAGTAGTGAACAATTTTTTTTTCCTTTAACAAAAAATTCATGCAGATACATTACATTCACATACATATACATAAACTAACAAAACAACAACAACAACAACAACAACAACATACCAGCATACATACATACACACACATATAGAGATCACCAGGTGAGAATTTAAGGTAGTTACAACATGCGTCCAATTACATAATATAACACGGGGGTGTAAATACATTTATGGACATATTTAAACTTTTTTATGAATTTTTCACACACACACACACACACACACACACACACACACACACACACACACACACTCGCGCGCGCGCGCGAATCTGTATGCATCTACACAAACATTTGGGATTGTCAAGTCTAAAAGGGAAAGTGAACCACAAAGACTTCAAAAGAAAAAGGAAAGAGTTAACCTATATCGTATATAGTAGCATTGTATGATATATTATGATAGAACCATAACTAGCCATCATTATTTTACAAAATACACGAACATTTAGACATGGGAAAATAATGGTTTGTATGTCAGCCATTATGAAAAAAAATAGTTGTATAGCATAAGCTTAAATATGCATTATGTTGCTCGACTTATATCTATAGTTCATTTTTTTCAAAAAAGATGTTGTTTGTAGAAGCTTCCTTCTAATTTGC
Organism: Conus betulinus; assembly: GCA_016801955.1. Classification (NCBI taxonomy): domain Eukaryota; kingdom Metazoa; phylum Mollusca; class Gastropoda; order Neogastropoda; family Conidae; genus Conus; species Conus betulinus. The sequence continues at coordinate 42,109 of JADBJO010008424.1, forward strand.
ATATGTATACGTAATGTTTTGCTAGTAATATAATGAAATATAAGACTTCATCAATATTGATAGTCACATCGAAGCCCAATAATATATGCCGTTAATTTCATATTCTCTGCGTTGACACATTTTTCTTTAATCAAACCAACAAGAGAATTCCAAAACTGTTGAACATAAGCACATTTCCAAAGCATATGGTCAATACTATCTTTACATAAACCACAAAAACTACATTTATCATTATCAGGCACTCCCATTTCTTTTAAGATAACATTAGTACCTAGACACCTATGCAATATTCTCAGCTGAAACCATTTCAACTTTATGTCTTTAACTTTATGTACATTCAAGAAACATAATTTCCAGTTATGACGAACCAACATTTTCTGATCCCATTTGTCAAAACATTTTGCTCGTAAATTATTATCAATCATAATATCATAGTATAATCTAGAGCCTTTATGAATGGCGAACAATTTCTTAAATGAGAGTGTTAAGTTAATACATTTATTGTTCTCAACAACAATATTAGATTGTCTTATGTTGTCAGTTATAGCTGACCTATAGCCAGCAAAAGTAAGAAAATTGTGTTTAGATTATACTTTTCCCTAAAACATCTATGAGACAGAAAATGTCCATTTTCATAAAAAAAAAAAAAAAAAAATGAGCAAGATGAAAACGTCTTCGTTATCCAGTATTTTAGACACATTTTTTTTTCCTATTTGAATTTCGGTTGTTGTTGCAAAAATGGCTCAGCAAGAAATTCAGCAGAGGTTTTTTGGTGTACATTTGTAAAAAAAAAAAAAAAAAAAAAAAGTTCTATAAGCATCAAAGACGTCTTTCCAAAAAAGGTTATATGAAGTAACTTTTGAAACTGTTTCTGGACCATATTTGTTCAAAATTGGAAACTTAGGGAATTAGCAAGTAAAACATCTTTCCATTTATGGGCCGATTTTTCAGCCCTGCGAATCCAAGATAATTTAAGAGATGTGACGAATGTTCTTAAGTCAGGAAGGTCAATACCACCATTTTTAACACTTTTGTGAGCTATTGTCTGACCGATTTTGTCCGTTTTTTTTTATTCCAGACAAATTGAAAACATACTTGTTGGCAGTTTTTGAAAAAAAAAAACATCAGGAGGAGGATTTGGCAGAAGTAACCACAGATGAGTCAGTTTTGACAGAATTGTGGATTTTAAATTGCAACTCTGCCAAGAGGCGTTATCTGGCGTTTTACCCATATCTTAAATAAGTACTTAACATGGCTAGTCTTTCTAAATAATTAATATTTAAACAATATTTCAAATCATTCATAAACCATACACCAAGTATTCGCAATTTGGATGGATTCCATTCAAAGTCTAAATGCACTAAATATCGGATTTTACAGTTTTTTTTCTACTTCCCAGCCATATTACACTTGACTTACCCAAATTTATACGAAGACCTGAGACCAAGCCAAATCTGTATAGAACACCAATGCATGTTTCAAAAGACTTACGATCTCCTGCAAGCAGGAACTCTGTATCATCGGCGTACTGTGACAGTTTGTGTTTCTACATCATTAATTGTAATTCCTTGGATATCAAGATTTTCCCTGACCATTATTGCTAGTATTTCTACACATAACACAAACAAATAGGGAGAAATTGGATCCCTTTGTCTACAACCTCTTTTTACGTTAAACCAGTTTGAGACCTGACCATTTACGATGACACACAACTTGATGTTTTTATAAAAAAAAGTCCTTATCCATTTGCATATATCATTTTTAAAAACAAAAAACATCTAGTACTTTAACATAAATTCCCAATTTACCGAATCAGAAGCTTTCTCGAATCTATATTTAATAACAACCCAGGTAAGTTATATTCATCCAAATAAGCAATAGTATCATATATCAGTCATAGATTATCACCAATATATCTGTTTTTAATAAACCCTGTTTGGTCTTTGTTATAATGTTTGGTAGTACTGATTAATCTGATTTGCTATGCACGACGATCCAATTTTATATACGACATTTAAGAGTGAAACTGGTCTCAGTTTTTTTTTTAAGTATTGTCTTGGTTTATCACCTTTGGGAATAGATGTAATAATTCCTTCATTTTGTACACTGGTCAGTTCCTCTTTTCTAAAACTTGCGTTTAAAGCTCTGACAACGAATATACCAATCTTAGTCCAGAAAACCTTAAAAAAAAATTCTGTGGTGAAACCATCAGAGCCAGGGCTTTCATTATTACTCATGTTCTTCAGGACATACGTTGCTTCCTCTAAAGCAATCTCTCCCTCTAAATCGTTTGCTTCTGTTTCATCTAGACAAGGGATGCTATTCACTAAGTTATTTATTTCACAATCCTGGACTTTGTCTTCTGTATAGGGTGACTTGTAAAACGTTTGCACCTCTTGAAGGATATCCTTTTGATTTGTCAAAATAGTCCACAAATTTTAATCATTAACGCACGCGCATGGGAGTGTACGTGCACATTCACCCACTCACACTGAGGCTGAAACGGCTGCTGCGGACACTTGTTCCGCTTTTGTAAGTTATATGTCACCTCGCGCGTAACAAAGTGTCCGCAGGATTTCTGCGGACACTTTGAATGTCAGTTCACGGTACAAAGTGTCCGCAGGGAACAAAGTGTCCGCGTGCGGACACTTTGTATCTGCGGACACTTTGTACCGTCTTTTTTGCGGAAATGCAGTTTATATGAACTGATCTCGGCTCTAATCGTCTGGTAATTCTGCATCTGTTTAGCTGGTTGAACATTCGGTCAATTCTGTTTCAAACGTCGATGATGGTGGGACTGTTTTTGTTTGTTTGTTTTTTTTTTTTAATTTTTTTTAGAGAGAGAATACCGGAGTATTCGGGATAGCTTCCATAGGATTTAGTTCTCTTGTGTTTGTGGAAATGCATAAGAGAATACAGTCGTTGCCCAGTAAATACAAGTACAGCAAGAAGTAAACACGGTGACACAGTAGACCGCATCACAATACAATCACAAGGGTATGAACAATATTTTTCTTTGTTCGCGTATAATACAGAGAATGCCATACAACACGATACGATGGTAAACACGGAACACTTTTCTTCTTTCTTACAACCATATATTATCATGCAGTCCAATCAGGTTTGACCTATTCCACTGAAACACGTCACGGCATTTCAATGCAGTACAATACAAAACAACAAAATACAATACAATACAAGACTGTGCAGCATAATGCGAAACATACAATGCAACACAATACAATACAACTCAACAATACAATATAATTCAATACAATGCAATGCAATGCAATACAATTCAACGCAATACAATTAAAATACAATGCAACGCAATCACAATATAATTCAATACAATGCATTGAAAGCATTAACACAGTAAAGAAAATACACTGGTCTGTCAGTTCGTACCTTGGTACACCACACCACACACATACAACGCACGCACGCACGCACGCGCCGCGGCGCGCGCGCGCACACACCAAACACACCACACAACACACACCACACAACACGCACACACCAACACACAACACACACACACACACACCACCACCACCACCACCACCACCACCACCACCACCAGTCCAGTATTCCATGACTGCACAGCCCAAGGCAAACCGTTGCCACCATCAACAGGCGAACTGGCTGTGCATACACACGCACACGCACACACACACACACACACACCAACACACACACACACAAGCCACACACACCACACACACACACCCACGCACACACACACACACACACACACACACACACACACACACAACAGAACGGCTAACACGCCTCAGCGCCTCTCATGTTTCTCTTTGCCCTTGTGGTCTGACTCCACTGGTTGTTCTTCTCTCGTTGTTTCCTTTTCTATTCTCTCTCTCTCTGTCTCTCTCTCTCTCTCTCTCTCTCTCTCTCTCTCTCTTCTTTCATTTCATTCTCTCTCCCCCTTTCATTAAGAAGGTTTCATTTAATCACTTCCCCCTATTCTCTCTCTCTCAAGGTTCATTTGAAAAAGTCTACCTACCCTCTCTCTCAAGTCATTGTCTCTGCCTCTCTGTCTCTGTCTTTTGTCTCTCTCTGTCTGTCTCTGTCTGTGTGTCTATCTGTCTCTCTCTCTCTCTCTCTCTCTCTCTCTCTGTCTCTCTCTCTCTCTTACTTTTTTTCCAATTCTGTCATTGTCTCTATCTCTGTCTATGTCTCTGCTTTGCCTCTGTCTCTGGCCTCCCTGTCTCTGTTCCCCTGTCTCTGTCTGTCTGTCTGCTCTCACTCTCTCTCTCTCTCTGTCTGCCCTGTCTACTCTCTCTCTCTCTCCGCTCTCTCTCTCTCTCTCATCGTCTCTCTCTCTCTTTCAAGCTTCAGTTCCTTTCAATTCTCTTGTTGTTGTGCAAGGAACCCAAACAGCTTCTTCAGGTGAAACTCACCAGAGTCTTAGAGAAAATGGACATTGACGCCATGAACACATCACCGTGGAACGTCTTTTTTTTTTTTTTTTTTTTTTGGTAATTGACTCCAAATGGTTGATCGAACAAGGGGACGCAATTTTCGGGCTTTTGTAATTCAAAGTAGAGTTATAGCCCTGGGGCAACGAATGGAAAGTGAGCGACGTAGGACGGATAATTAGACCTCTGAATGACCCTCTTTGAAAACAGGAGCTACTGGGAATGGTCTTACAGTAAGATAAGCTCGTTCAGAAGTGTTCTGATGTCAGCGCTAATCAGGTATCTGTGGAGTTGCGTGCTTTTGGGGAACGAGATTGTTTGGGTTTTTTAACTTTCAAAGGTCAGTTTGGGGGTTGTTGTTTTTTCAGTTGGCTGGAATGATCTGGTAAGGGTAGGTGGTATCCCTTCTCTTCCATTCTTATTGATTGAGTATTCTTCTCAAAAAGCAACAATATATGAAACCGGCTCATTGTTTTTTGTGATTATTGGTCAAATAAAGATCATGGTTTTTGACATCAGATGAAATTAGGAGTGGTAGATCACTTCTATCTGGGAGTGGTATTACAGTAAGGTGAATCTGCGTGTAAGTGTTCTGCTCACCTCAGCTTCTGCACTAACTAAATATCTACTGAGTGGTTTGCATTTAAAACGAGAGTGTTTAGGGTGTTTATTGTTAATAGTCAGTGGGTTTTCTTCAGTTGTTTAGAATAATCTGGTAAGGGGAATAACATCCCTTTCATTCATTTGCCTTCTCCACAATAGGTCCAATGCCATCTTTGTTTTGTATTAACAGATCAAATCAGATCTTGGTTGTATGCAATATCTCCAATTAATCTATGTGCGTATGACCAGAAATCAAATGGGATCATGGTTTCTATACAGATGAGTTTAATCATGTATGGTTGATAACAATGCTTCACATCAGATCATGTTTTTCCTTTGTATAATATACAACATCAGTTAATTAGTTTTTATAATAATAGCTTAAATCATGGGATGCTGTACAACTGATCTGAATATGAATATTATCTGAGCGTTGTAAGTCGGTTTTCAAATCTTTTGCCAAAATTGTAACATATTGAAACAATGAGAGCTAGAGACAGACAGACAGACAGACAGACGAATAGACAGACAGACGGACAGCCTTGCAACTGAAAAGCAGATAGCATCCAACAGTTCTTTCTTGTAATAAAAAAGCAAATGCCAATCTGTCATGGACCATCATCAAAAAGAATGTTTACCAGAATTAGGTTGAAGGTACGAGACTTTAATGTTGTGAAGAATATTTCCTCCCCAACATCAGTTTCATCAACATATTGATCCTGTTTCACAGTATTGGCTATCTTCTTTGCATGTGTTTTCACCATTACCCTCTTGTTCTTTCTTTCTGTCTAGCCTACTCCTGTTTTTTTTTTTTTTCACCTTGTCCTGCTTCTTCCTCTAACATGATTTTTTTCTTTCGTTCTAGTTCTGTCTTTTTCCAATTTTTGTCATTCTTTTCATTTGTTCTCTGTTCTTTTTTTTTCTTTCATCTTAATTTCTTTATTCAGTGTTCAGTAATTACTAATTTCAATCACAAAGAGCTTCATCTTCTACCTTTTCTTTTCACATTAGAAGTCGATTTTTTTTAATGATTCAGAGTTTTTTTTTTGTCTGACAGTGTGTTTCTTGTAATTTTTTTTCTGTACATATTCTCATTTTGTTTTTCTTTCTTATTTGTTTCTTTCGTTTTTTTTTTTTTTTTTTTGTTTTGTTTTGTTTTGTTTTGTTCATTCTTCAGTTCTATTGTTTTCTCCCTTTATTTCATATTATTTTGCTTTTTTGTTTCATGGTATGAGGAGGAGGCTGATTATTCTGAGGAAGGGATGAATCTTTTTTATGTATTGCATTGTATTATATTTCCTCTTTCTCTTCCTTTCTGTCTCTCTCTCTCTCTCTCTCCTCTCTCTCTCTCTCTCTCTCTCTCCTCCCTCTTTCCCTCTTTCTCCTCCCTCTCTTTCCTCTCTCTCACTTTCATGCTGTCCTCTCTCTCTCTCTCTATCTCTCTATCTCTTTGTCCTTTGTCTATCCATCTCCTCCTCTCTCTCTCTCTCCTCTCTCTCTCTCTCTTTCTCTCAGGTTGAAGAAAGGAAGTAAGGAGGGAAAAAAGAAGGAATGGGACTGGAAGTTTGGACAGATACTTGAAGGGGAGTCTTCCGCCAGAATTGGATTGTTCATGCGTTAATTAGTATATATCTTTAAAGAAATTCCGTCCCCTGATAACTGTAAGTGATGTTTTTCAGTCCATCACGTTTCCGTTATTTCGTTTATTTCATCACTATCAATTATTCATTTCATCACTATCAACTATTCATTTCATCACTATCAGTTAGTTATTTTCGTCACTATCAATTATTCTTCAATATTGCCATGTATCAAGTCCGGTGTCTATCCTCTTTTCAACTTCAACCTTTTTATGCCCCTCCTTGTCTCCCTCACCTCTGCCCCCCACCCCCCGTCCATCTCCATCGTCTTTCTTCAGCTTTGATTTCTTCATCTTCATCCTTATATTCTCTTCTTCTCCCTTCTAATCCTGCTCCCTCTTCTCTCCTTCCTTTCTTCTTCCCTAACATTATTGTCATCATCCTCTCTTCTTCCCCCTCATCTCTTTCTCATCCTACCTGTTGTCCTCTCTCATATACTTTCTTTTTCTCCTCATCTTTTCCTCAAACATTTGTCCTTTCCTCCTCCTCCTCCTACCATCCTTTCCTTTTTCGTCCATCTTCGGCATCTTTTTCCTCTCTTTCTCCACTTCCTGTCTTCCTGCGCCTAGTCTCTAAATCATTCTCTTCCTCATCCTCCCACCACCCTCCACTCCCACCCCACCCCTTCCTCTGTTCCTTCTATCTGTTTCGGGTTTGTGTCTTTCTTTGTGTTTTTGGTCATTTCTCTCTCTTTTTTCAACGTCATTTCTGTGCTTAGTTGTTTCCTTTACCAACCTGTTGTAATTTCAAAGAACCCCACAACCGTTTCTTATGTGTAGAATGGATTCTTTTTTCATCCCTCTTGGGGTCTGACCACTATGGTTTTTGTTCTCTTTTTTATTTTCAAGTCTTCTTTTCATTTTTTTTTTTTTCATTTTGTCCTTTTCCACTTTCATGAAGAAAGCTCATTTAATTACCACTCCCCATTCTCTTTTGCTCAAGGCTCATTAGATAACGTCTACCTACAATCTCTCTCTCTCTCTCTCTCTCTCTCTCTCTCTCTCTCTCTCTCTGTGTGTGTGTGTGTGTGTGTGTGTGTGTGTGTGGTGTGTGTCTGTCTGTGTGTCTGTGTGTCTGTCTGTCTGTCTGTCTGTGTGTGTCTGTCTCTCACTCTCTCTCTCTCTCTCTCTCCTCTCTCTCTCTCTGGCTGGCTGTCTGGCTGTCTGGCTCGCTCTCTCTCCTCTCTCTCCTCTCTCTCTCTCTCTCTCTTTCAAGCTTCAGTTCCTTTCAATCATCTTGTTGTTGCAAGCAAGCGGACAGCTTCTTCAGGCGAAACTCACCAGAGTCTTAGAGAAAACTGGACATTGACGCCATGAACACGTCACCGTGGAACGTCATTCTTTTTTCTTTTGGTAATCGATCAAACAGAACCGCGCCCCCTCCTGCTGCTGCTGTTTCGGTTTGCTTGACTTCCAAATGGTATATCGAACAAGAGGACGCAATTTTCGGGCTTTGTAATTCAAAGTAGTGTTAACAGCCCTAGGGCACGAATGGAAAGTGAGCGACGTAAGGACGGATAATTTAACCTCTGAAGGACCCCCCTTTGAAAACAGGAGCTACTGGGGATGGTCTTACAGTAAGATAAGCTCGTTTAGAAGTGTTCTGATGTCGGCGCTAATTAGATATCTGTGGAGTAGCGTGCTTTTGGGAACGAGATTGTTTGTGGTTTCTAACTTTCAAAGGTCAGTTTTGGGGTTTGTTTTTTCAGTTGGCTGGAATGATCTGGTAAGGGTAGGCGGTATCCCTTCTCTTCCATTCTTATTGCTTAAGTACTCTTCTCCAAAAGCAATGAAAATGACTGAGATGCGCACAGAAGACAGGACGTGAAGAACGAGTATATTGCTAAAATAGAATTTTTTTAAAAAAATATGGTGCTGCAACAATAGATCAAACCAGCTCATTGTGTTTGTAATCAAATCATATATTTGTGACATTAGATAATATCAGATTATGTTTTTATGATAAGAGATCAAATCGGTTTCTGTTTTTAGGAAAGTAAATCACATCATGGTTTTATAGCACTAAATTGAATGACATCATGCTTTTTTTTTTGACAAACGGATCCATTTTTTTTAACAAAATTTTAATGGTATCATGATTTTTTAAAACAGTTCGGGTCAGCTGGGCTATAAGCAGCATTACGTTATCAAACATTACCTGACTAGCGAGAGCGAGTGAATTCTAGAGCACAAAGACACGTGCCCTATAGGTACTCTTGATAATACTCTGGAATTGGAACTCTCTCTCTCTCTCTCTCTCTCTCTCTCTCTCTCTCTCTCTCTCTCAATTTCACATCAACTTTCAGTCTTCTCTATCATTATCAATCAATATTAATACGATGCTCTTAATGTATGCACGTCATGGAGTCTGTTGATGCTATCAAAAGTGAAATGGCGTTCAATAGTGGTGACTCATGCGTAAAAGCTGAGACTATGCTATTGGGTGATGTATATCCTCTCTGACATCATCATCATCATCATCATCATCATCATCATCATTGTCGTCGTCATCATCAATATCGTCTTCTTTTGCATATCTACGGACTTTTTCAGATTCTTCTTTGTCTTTGTCTCTATCTTCTCCGTTATTGTCTTCTCTCCTCTTCTCAACATCTCCTTTTCTTCTGTCTCTTCTCAATGCTAAAATTAATTTTCTTCTTTAAGCAAAATTTGGAAAGAGAGGGGATTAATTACCACCAAGGAAACAGACAAAAAGAGTACAGGACAACACACAATGCATTTCGACCTCTTGGTTCTTCTTCAGGCGAAAAACAAATAGCATTAAGGACAGTGAACACGAAGAACGAGAAAACACTTACTTTCTCATGTTCGCCTCACGATCAAAATGGCCGCGCGGACGGAAACGATTCCACCCAGGAGGGGATAATGGGAGAGGAAATAGTGAGGGGAGGGGGAGGGGAAGGGGGTTCTTTCGTGTTCTTTTGAAGTCATTTTCTGCTGCTTTTTTTTTTTTTTTTTTTTTTTTTTTTTTTTTTTTTTTCCCCTCGCCATTTCATCTTAGTTTATTTTCATTTGTGTATTTTAATTGCAAAGTTTTCCATCATGTGCCTTTTTTCAAGGCGACGAAATTACAATTTCACTCTTGCTCTACTATTTCATGTAGTCTGAAAAAAGTGTGCCTCTGTTTTTTTGTTTGTTTGGTTGTTTGTATTTTCTTTTGTCTCAGGATATTTCTTCATTTCTTACTATCTTTCTCTGTTCCTTTTTTTCCTCTTCTGTTTTTCATATATCCCTTTCTTTTTTTATTGCATTGTTTATTTCGATCTTCTTGTCTTCTTTCATCATTGTTCTTGTAATACTACTAACCCCCCCCCTCTCTCTCTCTCTCTCTCTCTCTCTCTCTCTCCTTGTCTACATTTCAAGCCTACATTCCTTCCAGGCCTGTTGTTGATAGGCAAGCAAGGAAAACAGGCAGTTATTGTGAAGACAACCAGTCACGGACAATGTTGACATCGATGCCTTGGCCGCCTAGTCAAATGTTTGTGTGTGTGTGTGTGTGCGTGCGTGCGTGCGTGCGTGCGTGCGTGTGTGTGTGTGTGTTGATCGAACAAACCAAAATACGCTCCCTCATCTATCCATTCTTTTGGCTCCGAATAATATATTGTTCAAAGAGAGGCAAAATTATACAGGTTTTTAATGTTTACTGGAGTTAATGGCCCTGCAGCACGAACGGAAAGTGGGCGGCATTCGGCGGGATGATAAAAAAAAATCCAAAAGACCTGCCTTTGAACACCAGAGTTACTCGGGATATTGTTACAGTACGGTTAAACCGGCGAATACGTGTTCTGCCGACTTCAGCTTCTGCGCTAATTAAAGATCTATGGAGTTAATTGCTTTTAAAACCGAGAGTGTTTACAGCCTTTATTGTTAAAGGTCAGTGGGTTTTCTTCAGGGATTTAGAATGGTCTGGTAAGGGGAGGAGCGTCCCTTCAGTGCATTTCCCTTCATTTCCCTTCTCTCTCCTCTGTGCTGTCAGTGTACCCCTCTCCCCTTAATTTAGAGAGATTGGGATCCACATGGGTTGAAAGACTCGCGATCGCAACACTGGTGGGTTTTTTTTTTTTTTTTGGAAAAACTCCAGTCAGATCATGTTTTATATCATGCCGTTGGTTTGAATAGGTCTCCATGTGTTACATCAAGAGATCAGATCAGATTATGGAACAGCAGGTCAGGTGAGATCACGGCTGCGAAACAATAGCTCCGATGACAGTTTGATTCTGCATTGGCAGATCAAATCATATCTTGGTCTTATGCAATATCTCCATTAACTTATGCAGTACCTCCAATCTATGAAATGAAATCAAATGGGATCATGGTCTTATACTGATCAGTCTGATTACATATGCATGATAGCAATGCTTCAGATCAGATCCTGGTATTTCAGTCATAGACCACATCAAATAATTAGTTTATATAACGATAGCTCAAATTAAGAGATGCTTTTACAAACAATCTGAAGATGAATACTATTTGAGCGTTGTGAGTCGGTTTTGGAGTATGTTGCAAAAGTCATAATGCATTGGAGCAACTAGAGACAGACAGACAGACAGACAGACAGACAGACACAGAGAGAGAGAGAGAGAGAGAGAGGGAGGAAAAAACCTTACAATTGAAAAGCAGATAACAACCAGCTTGACTTGGTGGGGAATAAAAACGCAACAACAATCTGCAATGAACCATCATTAAAAGGAATGTTTATCAGAATGGTTCCAAACATCTGGAGAGAGGGGAGGGGGAGGGAGGGGGATGGGGGGGGGGGGGGGGGGGGGGGGGGGGGGGCCAGGGGGGGGCAGGGGGGGGGCAGCAGATAGACAGATAGAGAGAGAGAGAACCTTGCAACTGAAAAACAGATAATAAATTGCAGGTCTTTCTACTAATAAAAAAGCCAAATAGAATCTGTCAAGAATCACCATCAAAAAGGATGTTTATGAGAATGGGTCTAAAACTGTGGAGTGCGTGCGTGTGTACCTGTGTGTGTGTGTGTGTGTGTGTGTGTGTGTGTGTGTGTGTGTGTGTGTGTGTCTGTCTGTCTGTCTGCTTGTCTGTCTGTGTCTGCTCGCGCGCGTGTGTCTGTGCGTGTGTGTGTCTGTGTTTCTGTGGCGTTTGCTCTCAGCGTTTATTGTGATACAAATGCCCAACTCCCAAGAGTCGATTAATCAACGTTAAGATTTGTAGCTCTCACAGAATGGACATCATGGCCCCTGCTTTTTCTTTTCTTTCCGAAAAGTAGAATCCTGCACAGTGTGATTCATTTTCTCCTGTAAAGAATGAGACTGTTGCTGTGAAGAATATGTCCTCACCATAAGACATATTCATCCTGTTTCAATAATAATAATAGTAATGATGATGAATACTTATATATAGCGCCTATTCTCGGCAAGAGACCAATCTCTAAGTGCTTTACAATCCACACTCGTTTACACAACGGGCTGCCTACCTGGGGTAGTGCTGTCTGAAGAGCTGCCAGCTGGCGTGTTTCATTCAGTCGTTTCCCGTGTCAGCCAGTCAGTATCGTTCAATATCGTTCACTCAATTTCCTTACTTCCTTCGTTCTTTCCATTTCTCACACCCAGGGTGCATGCTATGTGTAACGTGTCATCCATACCAACGGCCAAACTGGCCTTCTCTTCCGAAAGTTGGTGATGGGATTTACGTGTGTGCAAGATGTTATGCGTCCTTTCACGCACGGAAGCTCGTTTTATAGTTTTATTCGAAGGACTGTACGGGAAAAGGAGTCAGAATCAATGTTAACTCCGAGGGGAAAATCCCCCTGTACCGAAATGGCCTGGCCGTGATTCGAACCCGCGACCCCAGGATCACGACTCCGGCGCTTTACCAACTGAGCTATTGCGGCCCAGAATATTGACTACCTTCCGTGCCTTTTTTTTTCACCGTTACCGTATCGTTCTTCCTTTCTGTCTAATCTTCACATATTTTTATCTTCTTCTTCTGCTTCTGCTTCTTCTTCTTCTCCTCCTCTCTTCTTCTTCTTCTTCTTCTTTAATATGACGGTTTTGTTTTTCTACTTCTATCTTTTGTTCACGTTTTTGTTATCGCTTTCTTTTGTTTTCTTGTCTTTTTTTTTCATCTAAATTTCTTAATTCAATGTTCAATAATTACTAATTTCAATTTCAAAGAGCTTCATTTTACGCCTTTTTTTTTTTTTTTTTACATTTGAAGTCGGCATTTTTTGGACTACTTCAGCTTTTTCTTGTCTGACAAGTTTTTTTTGTCGTGATTTCTTTCTTGTACCTTTTCTCGTTTTTTTTTTTTTTTTTTCCTTATCCTTTTCTTTCCTTATTTGTTTCCTCTTTTATTCATCTTCAATTCTGTTCTTCTTTCCTTTCAACTTTGTTATTATTGTTCGTTTTCTTTCATCGTATGAGGAGAACCTGGTTGTTCTGGGGACTGGGTAATTTCATGAATGAATCGCATCGTGTGATAATTTCTTCTGTCGTTTCGTCTCTGTCTGTCTCTCTGTCCACCACCACCACCACCACCCCTACCCAACCACCACCTCTCTCTCTCTCTCTCTCTCTCTCTCTCTCTCTCTCTCCTCTGTCTCTGTCCTGTCTGTCTCTGTCTGTCTGTCTATCTGTCTGTCTCTCTGTCTCTCTCTCTCTCTCTCTCTCTCTCTCTCTCTCTCTCTCTCCTCTCTCTCTCTCTCTCTCTCTCTCTCTCTCTCTCTCTCTCTCTCTAAGGAAGGAAACAAGAAAAGGGAAAGGGATTTGGAAGGTTGGAAGAGGTGCGCAGAAGGGAAGTCTTCCAACAGGGATTAGAGCGTTTCTCGCGTGACTTATTATGCAGTTAAAAAGTTCATCCCTCTGGTGACAACAATGCGAGAGATATTTCAGTCCATCACGTTCTGTCCTGTCTTTAATTTTGTCAGTATCAATTATTCTTCAATAATGCCATGTGTCAAGCTGGGACAATACTGCGCCTATGTAAAGGGTTTTTTCTAGCTAGGCAATAGCACTATCAAAAGCGTCCCTCCACATCTCTCTCTCTCCTCCATCTCTCTCTCTCTCTCTCTCTCTCTCTCTCTCTCTCTCTCTCTCTCTCTCTCTCTATCTCTCGGTCTCTCTCTGTCGTCGGTGGTGTTGTTTTGTTGTTTGTTTGGTGTGTGTTGTGGTTTATTTGTATTTTATAATCATGTTTTTGATGCATTTTGTTGTAACATTTAGTACCAGCGTCGTAGAATAATGACGCCAAGCCAAGTGATGAAAAATGGCTGACTAAGCAAATAAACACATTTACTGTTATGATAAAAGAACTGTTGCCATATATCACTGTTATTGTCACTCTCTCTCTCTCTCTCCTCTCTCTCTCTCTCTCTCGCTCTCTCTCTCTCTCTCACTCTTTCTCTGTCTCTCTCACTCACTCTTCTCTGTCTCTGTCTCGTCTGTCTGTCTGTCTCTCTCTCTCTCTCTCTTATCTCTCTGTCTCTGTCTCTGGTCTCTCTTTTTTTTTTTTTTTTTTTTTTTTGTATTCAAGAGCATTCCTCCTTTTGGTTCCCATACTGATGAGCAAGTCAACAAGCACCCTACTTCTTGTTTGAATCGTTTAGTGTCATCCATGCCATGGCGGCTTCACTGAGGCATTTCTTTTTCTTTTTATATATAGATCAAAAAGAAGTGCACCCGCTCCTATACGCTCCTGTTTCCACTCCCTTGGCTCACCCATGATATACAGAAACAAAGGAAATGAAGTGAAGGAATACGAACTACCCTTACAAGATCATTCTAGCCAACCCGAAAAGAGCTGAATCATCGTTTAGAAGTCAACAGCCCAAATAACGTCGTTTTCAAAAGCACCCTACTCCATCGCTTTTGACCCATTCAGACACACCAAAGTCAGAAGAGCACAGGTAAACAAGGTCGCCCTGACTGTAATAACACCTGTTGTGGTCGATCTTGTCGAAGGCAGGCCCGATAGCATTCTAGTTTTATTGATCCTTACATTGCCCCAGTTGCGATCGCGCGGAGAGCCGTATTGTCATCTGTTTAAAAATAAAAAAAGAAAACATCTCTCTCTCTCTACCTCTCCTCGTCTCTCTCTCTCTCTCTCATCTCTGGGTCTCTCTCTCTATGCCTCTTCTCTGTCTCTGTCGTGGGGTTGGTGTGTGGTGTGTTGTGTGTATGTGATGTGTGTGTTGGTGTGTGTGTGAGAGGAGAGGAGAGAGAGAGAGAGAGGGAGAGAGAGAGAGAGAGAGAGAGAGAGAGAGACGAAGTAACAAATAAGAATCTTTTAATGGGGATGAATAACGTAGCTGAAAGCTCCTTTACACTATGGTCTCAAAAGAAAAAAAAATCAAGGATACCGAGAGAGAGAGAGAGAGAGAGAGTATTTGGGCTGAGCGACAGACAGACAGACAGACAGACACAGAGAAAGACCCACCAGACAGAGAGTCAGAGAGAGATCTCAAAGCTTGGACAAATATGTAATCCAGCATCGACTAATCAATCCTGGCGTAATACTCTCGTAGTACACACCTCATGGAACATGGTCATGGTGTGAAAAACAGAACAGTGTACAGCAGATCTGATCCTCACGCCAAAGATGAGGCAATGTCATGGTGTAAAACAAGTCCTGTTTGTCATTGTCGTCTTCTTCTACATATTGACGGTCTCTTTCAGACATAGACCATCTTTGTCCCTTACCTTGTCATTACCTTATTCTTTATTCATTTGTTTCTCTTTTCTGCTCTTTCATTTCTTATTGTCTGCTTCCTCAGTAAGCATGAGTTTTTTACTAGCTTTTTTTTGTGTGTGTGTCTTGCTTTTGTTCTTCTCGGGGGCATGGTGTAAAAAAAAGCTATTACTTTATCTCTTTCATACAAATATTCGTAGTCGTATTCGTTTTCTCTCTCTCTCTTTTTACTTTTTTTAAAATCTTTCTTTGCTTCCTTCTTACTTTGTTTTTGCCTGATTTCATCAGTTGGTGTTGTTAAACCAGACATTTTAATTGCAAATGATTGCATCTTCCATTTTCTTTTGCATGTTAAGTCGAGGTTTTGGTCAGTATACCCACCTTTAATCGGACTCCAACGTATCTTTTTTTTCCCCTTTTTTCTGTCTTTCTTTCTATTATATTTTTATCTTTCTTTATTTTCATTTCTTTATTCGATCATTCGTTTGCCTTCTCTTGTCTTTTGAGTTTCCTCCCTATTATCATTATTATTATCATGATATCATTATCCATCATTATTATTATTATCATCATTTTATTTGTGACAATTTACAGTACTCTCTCTCTCTCTCTCTCTCTCTCTTATTTACTCTTTCTGTCTGTCTCTGCCTCTCTCTCTCTCTCTCTCTCTCTCTCTCTCTTTATTTCCAAGCTTTATTGTTGATTGGCTTTGTTGATGAGCAAACGAACAAACAAGTACTTCAGATGAGGGCCACCAGTGTCATCCAAGCCATGGCTGCTTCACTGAAAATTTTTTTTTTCAATGGATTAAACAGGACTGCACCCTCTTCCAAACCCATGTTTATGCATCCATGATCCAGAATGGTATACTGAACAAGGGGACGCCATTATAGGGCTTTTTCTGTTTCAACGGGAGTTAATGGCCATCCAGCATGGACAGAAAGTGGGCGACGTAAGGATGGATAATTAGAACTCGAACAGACCTGCCTTTGAAAACAGGAGCGACTAGGTGTGTCATTACAGTAAGGTGACCTTGTTTACACGTGTTCTGTCTTTTTCGTCTGAACTAATCAAAACTTGTGGAGTCGGGTGCTTTTGGCAAAGAGATTGCTAGGTATTGACTTTCAAAGGTCAGTCAGGTTTCTTCAGTTGGCTGGAAAGATTTTTAAGGGTAGGTGTCATTCCTTCACTTCATTTTCTCTCTCTCTCCCTCCTTGCTGCTTGTGCTTCCTTCCCCTTAACAAAGACAGAGATCGAGATCCACTCAGGGTACAGGACATCAACCATACTGGCTCTTCCTGACAGCAGATGTGGAGTTTAATCGATCAAACGAAACTGCGCCTCCTCATCAGCCTCTGGTTTGCGCTCCTTAGCCCTCAAACGGTGTGTTGACCTAGGGGACATGCGGACTTTCAAACTTGAGTTACCGGCTGGAGGGCACGAATCAAAAGTGAGCGACGTACGGATGGATAATTAGAACTCTGTAGAAGCTGCCTTTAAAGACGGGAAATAACTGGGGGCGTTGGTACGGTGAGGTGAACAAGTTTGAGTGTTTGGACTTCAGCTTCCGGGCTGTTCATAGACTTTGTGGTTATTTGATGTATTCTTTCAAAAAAAAATCATCTGGGGTGTTAATCTATACAAGGCCAATCCAATTCATTCATTCACTAGAATGATTTGGCCAGCGGTAAAGAGCAGTATGTGATTCGAAAGTTTTAAAAAGGTAACAACATAAATTCAAAATGTCTTCACTATGGTGTGAAAGTTCACACTTCCACATGTATGCAATACTCTCACTGTAGCCAAGCCCTGTATGACTAGGGAAAAAACTTTCCAAGAAGGAAGATCCTGCATGGGTAGACACACACACAGCGCGTCTGGAACCTGCATGTTGGTCAGAGACTAGTTCTCTGCATGCCTCTTCAGATCCCATTTCAAGACATTCCTGCAGATGTTAGATGGTTTGTACCATTATCACCGAGTCGTCTGTATCAGTTCACACATTACCCCTGCCTTTCAACCTTCTTTCTTTCCCGTCCTGCCCCCCCACCCCCCACCCCCTACCCCCTGCCATTTTCCTGTCTACATTTCCCCTCTCAAAGTAAAAGGAATGACAGAGTATGGGATCTGCACAAGAAAACAGGTGTGCAGCACTCCGTCAGTAAATTAACAGTACCAGAACTAAACATCTGAATGAACTGCACCGCGACTAAGTAGTTACTGTTGTCAGTAGAGGCAGTGTGTTTTCCCCCTTCTTTATGGCAGTGATATGATGAATGGCTCTTAACAGCTCCCTGTGGACTGTCCGTGCTGGAGATGCGACAAGAACAATCTTAATGTGAATATGTACAGGAAGCCAGACTGAGTAACGTAGAAGTAATGCCTCTCCACTGAGGATGGTGGGGGGGGGGGGGGGGGGGATAGGTGAGTTAGGATTTGGGGAACAGAAGACGCGATGATAGAAATTAATTTAGAAAATAAATTAATGCAGAAGCACAAATGTTTTTACTCTCTCTCCTCTCTCGCTCTCTCTCTCTCTCTCTCTCTCTCTCTCTCTCTCTCTCTCTCTCTCTCTCTCTGTCTCTGTCACACACACACACACACACACACACACACACACACACACACACACACACACACACACACACATTGTCATTTTCAAATGATGTGTGAGGGGAGGCTGGAGGGCATGGATGGAAAAAAATCTCTCTCTCTCTCTCTCTCTCTCTCTCTCTCTCTCTCTCTCTCTCTCTCTCTCTCTCTCTCTCTCTCTCTGTTTTCCAAGCTTTCCTTCTTTTTGGTTCCCATGTTAATGAGCAAAGTGAACAACCCATCAATGTCATCCATGCCATGGCTGCTTCAGCCAGGAATTTCTTTTGTTTTCTTTGAATGGATCAAAGAGACCTGTGCCCCCCACCTACGGCTCTTGTTTCCACTCTCTTTACTCCACCATGGTATACAGAGCAAGGGAAATGAAGCAAAGGAATGCATTTTTTCTACTCCTACAAGATCGTTCCAGCCAACCAAAGAAAACTGACTCGCCTTTGAAAGTCCACACCCCAAGCAATCTCGTTTTCAAAAGCACCCAGGTCCACAGGTTTGAATCAATCCAGACGCCAAAGACCGAAGAAGACTGGTAAACAAGGTCACCGTACTGTAACAACACCTCCGGTCGGTCCTGTTTACAAAGGCAGGCCCGTTACAATTCTAATTATCTACCCTTACATCACACCCACTTTCCGTTCGTGCTGGAGAGCCGTCATCTGTTAAAAAAAGAACTCTCTCTCTCTCTCTCCTCTCTCTCTCTCTCTCTCTCTCTCTCTCTCTCTGCGCGCTGTGTGTGTGTGTGTGTGTGTGTGTGTGTGTGTGTGTGTGTGTGTGTGTGTGTGTGTGTGTGTGTGCGCGCGTGCGAGAGAGAGAGGGTGGGTGAAGAGAGAGAGATTCACTGTCAGACAGACAGACGTTTAGCAGTATATGTAAGTACATAGGCTTCAAATCGAAGAAATATTAAAATGTCAAGATATTTTGGGCTGAGAGAGAGAGAGAGAGAAGAGAGAGAGAGACAGACAGACAGACAGACAGACAGAGAGACAGAGAGAGAGAGAGATAGACGGAGACAGAGAGTCAGAGAGAGACCTGCAAGCCTGGACTAATATGTAATCCCAGCAGTCGACTAATCAATCCTGATGTGATACTCCCATGGTATGCACCTTATGGCACATGCTCATTGTGATCCTCACACAAAAGAGAGGACAGAGTGATTGCGTAAAACATGTTCTCTCCGTCATCGTTATCTTCTACATTTTGATGGGCTCTGTCAGACCATTAACCATGTCTGCTCCCTTACCTGTCGTCATCATCTTCTTCATAATTCGTTTGTTCCTAGCTCTTCTTATTGTGTTGCTTTTGGTGCTCTTGATGGCATGGTGTAAAAAAAAAAAAGCGATCACCTTATACATTTTACCTTCAATAGAAATATTCGTTTTTTGGTGTTCGTGTGTACTTTTCTCCCTCTCTCTCTTAGTTGTGTTTTTTTCATCAATCTTTGCTACCTTTTTTTTTACTTTTCTTTTGCCTAGTTTTCATCAGTTGGTGTTCTTAAACCACACATTTAAATTGCAAATGATTGCATCTACCTTTTTGTTTTACATCTGAAGTCGAGTTTT
>JADBJO010008424.1:64125-66625 GCA_016801955.1 Conus betulinus
AATAGTCAAGCCGAGACAGAACAAAAGCACACTTTTTTTTTTCTTTCTTTTTTTTTTTTTTTTTTTTTTGAACAGGCCTTCTTGCTCACCACTTTAATTTGTTCATGATTCCTACTCACTGCTTAACCCCGGTTAACTTCCTTTTGTCTCTGAGCTCTGTTCATTCCTTCTTTTTATGTCAGTCCTCATATAAGATCTGTCTCTGTCACCCACTAACTCTAAGCCTGATGACAGCTCTATGAGCAGAAAGCTTGCTTGGATTCCTTCCTGTTCCCCTGATCACCATACTCAAACCCTGGTGAGTGCACTCTTCCACGATTTTCTTCTCCACAGATTAGAGTCTTCAGGGCATTTTTATAAGAAGGGATTAAGAATGGAATACAGCAGATTTGATCCACTTGTAAAAGATTAGACTGCGTTTGGGTAAATCATTTTCTCTCCTTCAGCATTTTCTTCCTCTACAGATTTACAATGTCTATCAGAATTTTGATCATTTTTTTTTTTTTTCCATTTCCGCCATCAGTTTGTTCCATACTTGTTTTTTCTTGTTTTTTTCTTCTCCATTTTTTCTCCCCTTTTCTTCTTCTTGCGTACATGCGACTTTTTCTCACTTACTCTTTTTTCACTCGTATTTTTGTTGTTGTTGTTATTGTTGTTTTTTGTCTTTTTGTTGATTTTGTTTCTTTCTTGCTCTCTTCTGCCTAATTTCTTTACTGAGCATTTCTTAACCTCATTTCAATTGCAAATAACCCTTTATATATGTCTAAGCCTAATTTATTTTTTTTTATCCTGTCTTGTGTCCTTTTCCTTTGCATCTTTTTTTTCTTTTCCTTTCTATTTTCTTTCTTTATTTATTTATTTTGTTAACTCATTTATTTACTTTTTTTTTAGTTTCCCTCTCTTCCATTTCTTTTTTTTTTTTTTGTTTTAATTTTATTTACGATCTGGACTCTCTGTCTCTGTCTCTTATTCTCTCTCTCTCTCTCTCTCTCTCTCTCTCTCTCTCTCTCTCTCTCTCTCTCTCTCTCTCTCTCTCTCTCTCTCTCTCTCTCTCTCTCTCTCTCTCTCTCTCTCTCTCTCTCTCTCTCTCGATCGAATTTTTTGTTCTTTCTGCTTTACTTGTTTATGGATGAGCCAGCAAACAACCCCTTCTGGCAAAGATCACCAGTGTCCCAGGGAAATTGGACATCAACGGCACCGCCGCTTCCTGACAGCAGATGTGGAGTTTAATCGATCAAACAAAACCGCGCCTCCTCATCAGCCTCTGGTTTCCGCTCCTTTGACCCCAAATGGTGTGTTGACCATGGGGACGCTGTTGTGCGGATTTTCAAACTTGAGTTACCTGGCCTTAGGGCACGAATCGAAAGTCAGCGACGTAAGGTTGGATAATTAGAACCCTGTAGAAACTGCCTTTGAAAAGGGGGAATAACTAGGGGGTGTTGGTACGGTAAGGTGAACAAGTTTAGCCGATTTCGGACTTCTTCAGCTTCCGGGCTGTTGATAAACTTTTTGGAGATAAGATGTATACTTTTGAAAAAAGAAGTTATCTGGGGTGTTAGTCAGTATAAGGTCAACCCAATTCATCCATTCACTAGAATGATTTGGCCAGTATGCAGCAATGCATTATTTGAAAACTTCAAAAAGGGTAGCAACATGAAATCAAAATGTTTTTGCTGTGGTGTGAAAGTTAACACTTTCACATATATGCAGTACTCTCACTCTATTAAAGCCCTGTGTGACTAGGGAGAAACTTTCCCAGAAGGAAGATCCTGCATGTCTGGAGCGAGTCTGGGGACCTCCTTGGTGGTCAGAAACTAGTTCCCTGCATGCCTCTTCAGAATCCACTTCAAGACCTTTCTGCAGATAATAGATGGTCCGTACCGTTCTCACCGAGTCGTCCATTTCAGTTCACACATTACCCCTGCCTTTCAACCATCTCCTTTCTTTTCTGCCCCATCCCCCCCCCCCCCCCCCCCCCCCCCCCCCCCCCCCCCCCCCCCCCCCCTGTTTTCCTGTCTACATTTCCCCTCTCAAAGTAAAAGAAATGACAGAGTGTGGGATTCACACAAGAAACAGGCGTGCAGCACACCGTCAGAAAAATTAACAGTGCCAGAACTAAACATCTGAATAAAGTACACTGCAGCTAAGCACTTACTGTTGTCTGTAGAGGGGGGTACTTGTTGTCTACGCATGGTGTACGAGACACCAAATGAACGCCACCGAAGTGACTCAGCAGCAGTGCAGTGTGGGTTTTTTTTTCCCTTCTTTATGGCAGTGTTAGGACGAGTGGCTGTTGACAGCTCTCTGTGGACTGTCAGTGCTGGAGATGAGACGACAACAATCTTGATATGGCCACGTACAGGGGGCAGGACTGAGTGGCGTAGAAGTAATGCCTCGCCATTGGGAGTGGTATGGAGGATAGGTCAGTAAGGATTTGGGGAACAGAAAGACACGATGAAAAAAAAAATTAATTAAAAAAAATGCAGACACACAATGCTCT
>JADBJO010008424.1:71625-74125 GCA_016801955.1 Conus betulinus
CGCGAGCGAATCTTTTGGTAACGAAATGCCAGATGCATTTTTAAGATAGGCTGTCGGCGAAAATGTTGGTATCATAGCTTATGATATTCATATTTCTGTATCTGAATCACATAACATTTCATCAAAATAGGTTTGGAGCAAAAGACCGCTGTGTTTGATCTTATAATGATATTTCATCAACCAATGCTTTGGAATAAAAGGAAGGCGCGTTTTGAAAAAAAAAAAAAAAAGAAAAAAAAGTGTGTACCAGATACAAAGATGGGATTAATCTGTCCCGAAAAAAGAACCCATCCCACTCTGAAAGTCGATCTTATTATCTGAGAATTAACGCGTGGTTGACAATGTTTAAAACTCACATGTCAGTTTTTTGTGGTCAACTTTTTGAGGTTTCTCGTTTTTTTGCATTTCATTGTCCAAATACTAAATCTTATTTTCGCTTCATAAAGAATTTAATTTTCCCCCCCCCCCCCCCCCCCCCCCCCCCTCCCCCCCCCCCCCCCCCCCCCCCCACCCCCCCCCCCCCCCCCCCCCCCTCCTGTTTAATAAGCGTTCTTTGGTATGTTAAGGAAGCTGGATAGACGCTGGGTACAGAAGGTGCCTTCGTAATTAAAAAGCATTCTCTTCGTAGTTTTTGTTGTTGTTGTTGTTGTTTTCTTTAACAACTCTTTGAGTTTTTTAAAAAAACGGTCGAAACAGCTTAAGAATCTTTTTGAATACAGATATGGAAATGTGCTCGTGTGTAAAGGGTGTGAGTGCATGTGTGTGTCTGTGTGTGGGTGGGTGGGTGGGGGGGGGGGTAGACACACACACACACACACACACACACACACACACACACACACACAGGCACATACACACGCGCATGCACGCACACACACACACACACACACACACACACACACACACACACACACACACACACACACACACACACACACACACATACATACGCGCGCGCGCGCGCGTGCATGCATACATACACAGGGTGAGCGAAAGAGATAAATGAGGAGGGAAAAGGAGGGAGGGGGGTTTTGGAAAGAGAGAGACGAGGGAGGGTGGGGAGAGATGTCTGGGAGTAGAATGTTCGTTCGAAATATCACATTTTATGAAAAACAGCCAATAACAACTTCAGTTCAAAGTAACCGTTTCAGTTTCTTTTCTTAATATTAGAGTCACCTCACATCGCAGTTACGCGGTTCCTCCCTTCATTCAGTCAGATACAACTCGCCGAAAATTTCCCCCTCGATTCCGTCAGATACACTTCATAGAAAACTTGTCTCAATGATTTCTGTCAGGTGTCATTGACAGAAGAATGTCCTCACTGATTCAATCAGACACAGTTTATGGAAACATCCCCACGCCCTACCCCCACCCCCCACCCCCCACCCCCACTCTCATCCGCTTCTTTGAATCAATTAGAGACGATTGATGGATTGCTCACCCTTGGATTCAATCAAAATGAATCGACTAACGTGTTTCCATTTGAGTCAGTCAGAGACAGGTAACCAATAGATCCTCCCTCCCCCGCCTTCTCCTTGATTCAATGAGAGGCAGCTGATTGGATTGTTCACCCCCCTTGAATCAATCAGAATGAATCGACTGAAGTGTTTCTCCATGGATTCAGTCAGGGACCACTGACCCGCAAATTTCCCCCTTGAATCAATCAGAGTCAGTTGAAAGCAGTGTGTCCCCCCTTGATTCAACCAGAGGCAGTTGATCTCAGTATTTTCCCCTTGAATCACTCAGAGGCAGTTGATCTCAGTATTTCCCCTTTTATTCAATCAGAGGCAGTTGATGGCACTACTCTCCTCTTGTTTCAGTCAGAGGCAGTTGAGAGCAGTATTTTCTCCTTGCTTCAATCAGAGACAGTTGAAAGCAATATTTTCCATTTGATTCAGTCAGAGACAGTTGATCTCAGTATTTCCCCTTGATTCAATCAGAGACAGTTGAAAGCAGTATTTCCCCTTGATTCAATCAGACGCAGTTGACAGCAGTATTTTCCCCTTGATTTAATCAGAGACAGTTGAAAAATAAAGGCAGTTGAAAGCAGTATTCCCCCTTGAATCAATCAGAGGCAGTTGATAGCTGTATATTTACCCTTGATTCAATCAGAGGCAGTTGAAAGCAGTATTTTCCCCTTGATTCAATCAGAGGCAGTTGAAAGCAGTATTTTCCCCTTGATATAATCAGAGACAGTTGAAAGCAGTATTCCCCCTTGAATCAATCAGAGGCAGTTGATTGCAGCATTTTACCCTTTGATTCAGTCAGAGGCCGTTGATGGTAGTGCTCTCTCCCCATGATTCAATTAGAAATAGTTGATTGGGGGGGGGGGGAGGGGGGTACTACCTTCCTGATTCAGAGACGGTTGATGATAGTATCACCATTCTTCACTCGCTCATGGTCAATGGGGCCATTTCCCCTCTTGGTTCAGAGAGAGAGAGAGAGAGAGAGAGAGAGAGAGAGAGAATTGGTGAGACCATTTCCTCTCTTGATTCTGCCT
>JADBJO010008424.1:84125-91625 GCA_016801955.1 Conus betulinus
TTTTTTTCGACAGAAATTTGTCACTGGACAGTTGACGAGTTTGTTCACATGCAGAAAGTACATGAGTACTGCACGTGGGGCCTCGATTTATTGTCTCGACTGACAGACTAACTTTCTGCCCGCCACTTAAAGCTTAGTGCAAAGGGAACGGACAAACCGCATTGTGTGTGTTTATCATTCGAAAGGATTCACACAGTTTGTTTTGCAGTATAATCTTAGATTTTTACATCATCTGTTTAAGCTCCCAAGATTGACACACCAGGCATAGTTATGTGATTTTTTGTATGCATCATTATGTGATTTTCTCCCCTTCCTTTCTCCTCCTCTCCCCTCACCTCCTCCTGTCTGCCTCCCTCCCCCACCCCTTCATACTCAGCCCTTCCTCGCCCCTTCCCCTTTCGTATTCCCTTCTACGTGAAAGGTTACAGCAGAAATGATGTCGCTGAGGATTTGTTGTTTCAGTAACTGAAGTCTGCTGCATCGTCAATATTTCTGAGAGGGTTTTGAGTTCACAGGTAAAAAAGATACCTTGGTCTTCGTTTCGTTTCTTTGTTTGCTTCCTCCTGTGTTTTCTGACTCCCTCAGTCGCCTCCTTTTCTGACAAGAAGCCCACCTCCTCACTCTCTCTCTCTCTCTCTCTCTCTCCTCTCTCTCTCTCTCTCTCCTCTGTCTCTCTCTCTCTCTCTCTCTTTGTCTGTCTGTCTGTCTCTCTCTCGCTCTCTCTCTATCTCTTTCTCTCTCTCTCTCTCTCTCTCTCTCTCTCTCTCTCTCTCTCTCTCTCTCTCGTGTCTGTGTGTGTGTGTGTGTGTGTGTGTGTGTGTGTGTGTGTGTGTGTGTGTGTGTGTTGCTGTGTGGATAGCCCACTTCTCGTTGCTGTCTTGTCTGTCATCGCCCAATCTATCTATCGTTAGAACAGATTCCAATGACCTCCAAATTACATTTGATTTGCTTGCCGCACGGATTTGTTTCAACGGCACACGTTGACGCCATAACATCATCACACTTGGTTGTTTTTAGCACATCTGAAGTTCTTTTCTTTCTTGATGCTGTCTTGCTCTCGTGAAAAACTTCTTCTGCCACGTGCTTTCAGTTTTGCCCATCTTTCTTAGTTTGCACTGGACTCATTGTCACAACAGTTTTCTCTGTGCAATATTCAGACAGCTCAGCCCTGGGGAGATGGCTGTACCAAAGCCACTCATATTTTGTAACCCATTTATGCCCTCTACTTTCGGCATTGATTCTGTCCAGCCTTCCTTTGGTTCCCAAATACCATCAGTCATCTGCCTATAGCATGACTGGTTCTCATCTCAGCCTTTCATCTAACTCATTACCTATCTGCATATTTTCAATATCAAGATTTGTTTCTTTTCTTTCCCATTTTCCTAGAACAATAAATGCTTTTTTACCAAACAACCTCATCTAACCATTCTTGTTTTCATAAAACTTGTCCTGTTGTCTGTTGTTAGCGTCAGCTTTTCAAAACCATTCCATTTTTATACAATATTATTTGTCTTCTGTTTTGAACATCAGTTTTTCTCACCTTTCTTATTTTCCTTAAACACACAACTTGTCGTCTGTTTTCACCATCTGCGTTTCCCATTGTCGTTGTTTTCGTGAAGATGATCTCTTATCTGTTTCAACATTTTCTTTCGCCGTTCTTAATTTCCTAAAACATTGCATATTGTCTGTTTTCATCATGAGTCTTTCTCACTCTTCTTATTTTCTTTTTTTCTAAAACGTTATCTGTCACTTTTTTTAATCAACGTTCAGCTTTTGTCTCCATCGTTATTTTCTCAAACATCATCTGTCATCTGTTTTTCAACATTAGCTTTTCTTATTATGTGTAGCATTTGTTCAGAATTCAGGAATCCCGTAAAACGTTTGGCAAATGCAGATGCCAGCTAGTTCAAATTTTAAAACGTGTAGAAAGAACACTGGGAAGTAAATCCGTTGGTCACCGATTTCACCGCGTTCTAGCTTTTAGCCTTAAAAAAAAAGTAAGGGGGGGTGTGAAAAGTGGGGGCAGACCAATGATGTAATCGCGTCGGAACCCTCAACTTCACTGAAGTGCAGCAGACGGAGCACTGTCGATCGCCGAAGGTACTTGGCTATTTCCATGCACGTCTTGGGAGGGTCCTTGTGTATCCCCTTCAGGTCACGTGCTCGCGGGCGTTCTGGAAGCACTCTTGAGGCAAAGCCAGGATCAGTGCGAGGGTCCCTTGCCAGAGGAAAACTCTCACCGAAGAAAAAAGAAAGAAAAAGAAAGAAAGAGAAGAAAGCAATGAAGAAAAGAACGAAAGAAAGAAAAGAAAAGAAAGAAAGAAAAAAGAATATCCTTGGGAAGTATGTTGTCCCTGAATCAGTAGTTCAGACACTCCTCTCACGACTCGACGGCAACATTACGCCAAGAGGGAAGAAAAAACACGCCATTGGTGACGACAACGAAGAAGAAGAAAAGAAAGAAGAAGAAGAAGAAGAAGATGATGATGATGATGATGATGATGATGATGATGATGATGATCATCATCATCATCATCATCATGATGATGATGATGAAGAAGAAGATGATGATGATGATGATGATGATGATGATGTGATGATGAAGATGAAGAAGAAGAATGAAGAAGAAGAAGAAGAAAGAAGAAGAAAGAAGAAGAAGAAGAAGAGGAGGAGAAAGGAGGAGGGGAGGAAAAAGGAAAAGAAGAAGGAAAAGAAGATGAAGAAGGAAGAAGAAAGGAGGACGAGGAAGAAGAGAGAATGGCTGTTTTAAGAAGAAGAAGAAGAAGAAGGAAAAGAAGAAGAAGAAGAAGAAGAAGAAAGGAGGACGAGGAAGAAGAGAAGGGGTGTTTTAGGAAGAAGAAGAAGAAGATGATGATGATGATGATGATGATGATGAAGACGAAGAAGAAGATGATGATGATGATGAGAAGAAGAAGAAGAAGAAGAAAAAAAAGAAGAAGAAGAAGAAAAGGAACACTGACAAAAGGAAAGCACATACAAGAACCGAGAAAGGAAGACATATAAAAAGAGGGAAAGAGAAGAAAAAGAACATTAAGAAAAACAAGTCATAGATAGAGGGGAAAAAAAAAAAAAACGGAAAAATAGAGGAGCCCGGAGGAGGATGGGGGAGGTGGATGAAACGGCTCCAAAACTTTGAACTTGCAGATATATAGGTAGAGGTTCTGCCCATTTCTTTCGCATCACATGCAAGTGCACTAGGCGCTGTTGAAGGAATCGACCGATAGTGGAAGATGGAGAAGGGAAGTGTGGGGGAGGGGATGGGGGGGGGGTAGGTAGGGGCGAAAGAGGGGGGGGGGGGAGGCTGAGGAGAAGCCATGTGAATGTTTGACATTGAACTCAAGTACTTACATGCATACACACTGGCGCGCGCACACACACCATTCGGCACACTAATACAACACAGAGAGAGGTGGGGGGAAGGAGAGACAGGGAGGAAGGGAGGGGAGAGAGAGGGAGAGAGAGTGAGAGGCACACACACACACACGCGCGAGCGCGCGCATGACCGCACGCACGCACGCGCACGCACGCACACACACACACACACACACACACACACACACACACACACACACACACACACACACACACACACACAGAGGAATATTTTCATGGTTCGGTGTCGACATTGGTGACTTTTACTGGGAGGGAAGGGCTTTTCAACTGTATGACTTTTCCCCCCTCAAATCTATTAATGTACTGCTCGTTTCATTATACTTTTTGAGGCTATTTATCTATCATAATTCATTTATATTGAACTGGGAGTGGGATTGGGGTGGGGGTGGAGGGTAGTAGACTGATGAAAAAAATTTTCTAGAGTGTGATTTCGTGTGTGGTTCATTAATGTTTCTCTGTGTGTGTTCGTGCGTGCATTTGGGCTCGAGTGCTTCTCGCTCATCACCTCCTTCTCTTTCTGTCTCTTCTGTCTGTCTCTGTCTCTGTCTCTCTCTCACTCCACCCCCTCACCCCCATTTTCATCTTCCTTTTTTTGTCTTCTATCACTCACCCCTCCCTATCATCTATTGAATGTTTATAGATATCCATCTTTATCACATTGAGTGAAAATTCATTGGGACAGTATATAACCCCCCCCCCCCCCCCCCAAAAAAAAAAAAAAAATAATAATAATAATAATAATAATAATAATAAATAAATAAATAAAATAAATAAAAAAATAACATAAAATAAAAAAAACAAAAAAAACCGACAATTGAAATGTGGGTGACGGAAGCCAAAATGCTTTTAAAAGTAAAACCAGGCTTGTTTTCCCAGCATTGTTTTCGTATTCGCATACTCCTTTGAAACCACATTGTTGATTTCACTTCAAAACTTTCGTTTTCCCGACAGCGGCGATGCAAACCGGCCTTTTCTGACATTTGACATTGGCCTTTGGTAGTGAGCAGTACTACCACCATGCCAGCTTCGTGCAGTGTTGAGGAGAACCTCTTGTGTCTGAGACTTCCGTGTGCGCCATGTTTGTGGACGACTTTAGTCAGTCGTCACGTCGCTCACCTTGACGTGGATATAGGGGAAAGAAAAGAGAGGGAAGAGGGGGAGAAGAAAGGGCAGGTCGAGGAGGGATGCGAGGGGGATTTTCTCTCCTCTTGTTGAACTGTTGAAAAAGTGGCTTCCCTACGCGTATCACCGTCAGTCTCCGCCCATGCTTTTCAGAAGGATGCTAGTTGGTAGGGCGGGTTTACAAGTGAAGCTACCTGGCAACTGCGGATTTAACAAACGGTGCTGTAGTTAGTGGAGTGGTTTTACGGACAGAGATGGGTGGCTGGGTGAGTTTACAGATGATAGTTTTGGTTGGAGGAGTTTACGGCTTTGTCTGCATGTGTTTATTTTTCTCCCTCGTATGGCGCTCTCCATAATCAACACAGTTATGCTAGCTGCTTGAGCTTACTTTTTAGTTGCTGAGGGTTTTTTTTTTTTCATTGTTAACCTAGCCCCATCCATGCATACATTTCAAGGCTCTTGGTCTAACAGAGGAAAAAGAAACGTCATGTACTAGTCATGCCAGATGATCAAAAAAAAAAAAAAAAAAGGTTAAACCCCCAGATGGAAGCAAACAGCACAAGCAAGTCATGACGTGGAAGCTAAACTGTTGCTATCCCTATGCCAGATATTCCAAGGCTGTGTTTAGAGCACCAGGGATTTTGCTTGATTTCCAATCCTAGGTTAAAAAAAACCCTGTAAATATACAAATTAGAATAATTAAAATGCTATTTTTAAAATCCATTAAGGCAAAAACAGACTGCAAAGTGGCTGCTTTGCACCCTGGACAGTGTCTTTAAGTTAAATACTTAATTGCCAGATTCAGCAAAAAGATGGCATGTTATAAATTGCTAAAACAAACCAAAAAAAAAAACGTTTAGAGTTTTCGCAGGCAGAGAAGAGGAAGGCTGTAGTACATAAATTCCCAAAGGCGGGTAGATATTTGTATAGAAAGAGCACCAGGCATCCCCATAGGGACAGCTGCTTGGATGGGTTTACAGACAATGTTATAGCTGGATTGGCGAATTTACATACGGTGTTCACGTTTGCGGGACATGTTTACATGCTTTGGGTGGATTTGTGCAGTTTATATCTGGTGGTTTAGTTGAGTGGGTTTACAGATAAGGTTAGACGATGCCTGTTTTGGCTAGCCAGGTTTACAAACGATTTGAATGGATTAGGCTGGCTTCCCGATAATGATAAAGTTGGCTGGGTATGTTTACAGATGAAATGCAGTTGGCATGGTGGTTTTACAGACGATTCTAGTCGGCTTGACAAATTTACAGACGATGTCAGTTTACTGGGAAGGGTTTTACAGTCTGCTGACAAATTGTGTTGGTAATTTTACAGCTCTTTCTTGTTGATTAATATTTTTTCCGGACACCAGTTTGCAGTGGCAACCCATATAGTTATTTTCCTCTTGACATCAACAGGTTCTGTTCCTAGTCGTACCACCGGCTGTGTGTTTTCATTCTGTTTCTATAAGATAAACAAACAAACAGAAACAGTTCGAAAAAAAAGGCAGAAATTTTCTTCACTTCTGCTTATGAGTTATCAGCCAGCGTTCTACCATGAAGACCATTTCGGGCAATTTTGAAATCGTAAGATAAAACAAGGAGGGCCATTCGGATTGATCTTTACACGTGTTTATGTGTTTATGTATATGTGTGTTTCAGATCATTCTAAGGAACGAGGGGAGGAACAAAAACCATGAGGTCAGTTTCTTGTTTTCTTCTTCTCCTTTCATTCTTTCAATGAATTAGGCAGCAACGATTTACCAGTAATACCCTATACCTATACCTGGAATCTCAGAAGGTTACTAACTGCAGAGAAGACCTGCACGGGAACAGATCGAAAAAGGCGATTTTTTAAAAAAAAAAAAAAACCCTCTGAAATACTCCATGGTTGAGATATGGGGAGTGGCTGGGAGGTACAATGCTTATCACCTCCCCTCTCCTTCCCCTCTACTCCTTACCCCCTCATCCACCTGCCTTCTCCTCACTCCCATCCCGCGTGTATCCCTCCTCACTTCTCTTCCCGATCTTTGCCCCTACCTCATTGCTTAGCACCGCCCCTCCATGCTCCTTGCTAGTGAAACGGAGAGCTGGGATAATTATAGACAGATTGCACGTTGCCTTTTAAAAGTATTAGGAAAGACGGCTATTAATATTTCACGGGTGTTATTTGGTTCTTTTTGTTTTGTTTTGTTTTGTTTTTGTTTTTGTTTTGTTTTTGTTTTGTTTGTTTCGTTTGTTTTATTTTTCATGTGTGTGTGTGTGTTTGTGTGTGTGTGTGTGTGTGTGTGTGTGTGTGTGAGTGTGTGTGTGTGTGTGTGTGTGTGTGTGTGTGTGTGTGTGTGTGTGTGTGTGTGTGCGTGCATGCTTGCGCGCGCGCACAAACGCGCGCGCGCACTCATTTAAACACACAGAAAGAGGACAAATTTCAGAGAGAAACAAACAAGCGAATCAAAACAAAACACAAAACAACAGCAACAGAAACTTTACCCAGTAGTCTAATAAATGTAAGCCCTTCAGGGAGTCATTGATGAGGCAGCCGACTTTAATTATTGACACATGAAATCCTCTGTGACGTCAGTCCTGCTGAAACCTATTTCGTGGAGGAGTGACGTAAGGACATGAAATCCTCTGTGACGTCAGTTCTCCTGAAACCTATTTCGTGGAAGAGTGACGTAAGGACATGAAATCCTCTGTGACGTCAGTTCTGCTGAAACCTATGACGTGTGAAGAGTGACGTAAAAGACACTAAATCCTCTGTGACGTCAGTTCTGCTGAAACCTATGACGTGGAAGAGTGACGTAAAAGACACTAAATCCTCTGTGACGTCAGTTCTGCTGAAACCTATGACGTGGAAGAGTGACGTAAAGACACGAAATCCTCTGTGACGTCAGTTCTGCTGAAACCTATGACGTGGAAGAGTGACGTAAAGACACGAAATCCTCTGTGACGTCAGTTCTGCTGAAACCTA